>JACSYO010000771.1:1172500-1325000 GCA_016806645.1 Ophiodon elongatus | reverse complement strand
TCTCCCTGAACCACTGTGAGGAAAGACATTATGTTTTGTTTGCGATACAAAACAAAAACAATGTTAGAAATTCTTTTTTTTTCTACATCAGAGTTTCTGGGATTGTGGAATCCCATTTATAATAGATAAGGGGAACTTTTTTGATACACACTAAAAATGAATGAATGGTTCACCAATTTAAAAAAGAGCCCCCTCCCTTTTACTGACAGGGAGGTATATAATACTAACGACAGTGGATCCGGATTTACAAAAGAAAAACAAATCCTGAATCAAGACAGAGAAAAGGTTTCAATCTAAAAAGGACATTCTCTTCTCTGAAATAAGGGGAAATACAGGGATTTGCTACTGTTTACACAGAAGAGAAAAATCATTTGAACAACCACAACAAACAGAAAGAATATACAACAAAGAGAAGCCTGCATTATCACAGAAGCTTCCAAAAAACTCATGAACATTTTCATCATTTCATTTTTGTAATACATAGGCAACATTGGCTTATAGGTCCAAAGTTATAATATAAGCCATTTCTAGTTCAATTTGTTTGATGGTTTGTTGGTTGCTTTGTGTTCCGGTTGGAGTTTGAGTTTGCTGTGTTGGATGGCTGTAGTAGGGTGGTAGTGGTAGTGACTGAAGGGGCTAAGGGACGGGTGGAGGTGGGGGGGAAAGGTTGGGGGCAATTTGGGAGCAGACAAAGTCGCTAGGCAACTGCTTCTACTTGTTAAAGTTCAGGACTTGTGTGTCTTGTTAGTCTTGAAGGAGACTTGCAAGACGCGGTCGCCCAACCTGTAGCCGTTGAGACTGGCGATGGCCATGGCCGCCTCGTCGTAATTTGTCATGGTGACGAAGCCGAAGCCTTTGCACTTGTTGGTGTTGAAGTCACGGATCACCTTGACGTTGTTGACTGCACCGAAGGGCCCGAACAGCTGCCAGAGCACGCTCTCATCCGAATCTGGCGACAGGTTGTACACGAAGATGCACCAACCAGTGCCCGTGTGCCCAGGGATGTTCATGCCAACCAGGCTGGTCATGCTGTCAATGGTGATGGGGGAGAACCTGAGAGGAGAGGGAGAGCAGAAGAAGGGGCGAGAGAGAAGAGAGAGTTTTAATTGAACAGGTTCAATTACACAGTTGAACAAAATGTTTACCTAGTACATGGAATGGCCATAAACTGGTGAAAAACCTATCTCCATCAACAAGATGAGAGCCAAATATTTGAACATAATCCTCCTATCCAAATATAAAAACTTGCCTTGATGGTTAACTTTCTAATATGCGACTGTCTGCAGCCATAATAAATAATAAGCTTCATCTTTTAAATCTTTACAGTGTATGGTTCAAACTACAAAAACTGATCTCCAAGCGAAATACACGACGTCAGATAAATTAGGATGCATAAGCATGGATGTTTTTTGAATGCGTATGTTCATGTCTGAATGCAAAAAGTTTGTATGCGTGTTTGCATAGCTACTGCTAAATGAGCTCCACAGTTCTGAGAAGAATGTAAGGAATGACGACAGTGCTGAGCTGTATTTCCGCTTAAGGAGATGCAGATGAAGGTTCTCTTTTTGTGTCCTTGAGTGGCTCCTTTAGGAGCTAAATTGCAGGAAGTTGTTGAATTAAATCGTTTCTAGAAATCCATCGAAGATCATGCACCAGCCTGCTAAATCTGTTCTCATTCGCCTCATAATCTTCTTCTTTTTCATGTGATGCAAGAGATTTGAATCCTCAGTTGACTTCACTTAATTGCCTTTCCGCTCAAAGGAAAGGGAAAGGAGGAAGAAAAAAAAAAATCACCACTTTTAAATAAAAGGTAAATGAGATAAAAAGGATCATTTCTTATGCCACCTCTCTCCAAGAAACGACTATAGGCATTATTGGGTGTGCTTTAATTGAGATTTCCGCTTTGCTGCAGCTGTCTCGGAGAAGGCTGCTTTCTTAACGAAAGAGAGGGAGGGGAGAGGGAGCAAACTAAATGGAAAATGGAAGCACTTTACAGCCCAGTGGCATTAAGGTACAAAGTGTATTCCTCCCACTCCTCCCTCAGTCTGCAGGGTGTTCTGTTCTGTTCTATTCCAGAGCTGGTGGCACTGATCGATAGCATTGCTTGCTGCTCAGGGCCCCCACCCTTCTCACTCTCTCCAGTGACTATATATGGCTGGCAATCACTGCGACCTTCCTCCATGACTTTGGTCATGCAGAGTTTGCTTCTGGCCATTGTAGTTGCGTTGGACGCAAATACAAGCACCTAGGGTGGTTAGCTTATTGTTAGTGAGGGCTCTTGCTCTTTGTAGATTTTGTTTTGAGTGCATTAAGTGAGATAAAACAGATTATATTTGTGTGTGTGTGTGTATATCTATCTATCTATCTATCTATCTATCTATCTATCTATCTATCTATATATATCTATATATATCTATATATATATAGATATATATCTATATGATAAGATTATAGTAGCCTGTCCTAAATCTATGACTGAGATACCAGGGATTTTTCATATTCACCAAAGGGTTGCTGCAGCAGCAAACTGTATTATAAAAGGTTCCCCATCCTTTGTTAATATTTTCTCCAGTATCAAGAATCTTTACTGGCTTCACCACGTTGAGGCCTTGTCTGACATGCTTGGCTGCGTTCAAGCCTCTCCTGCTGGGCTCGAATAAAAAAAAAAAAAAAAACTTGTGGTGATTTATATGCAAAAGCTGAAGTATGTGAGGAGGTTTGTGAGCGTGTGACGGTTTGGAGGCTGGCTAACACTGCCACTGCGAGAATGTGGAGATGCGCGTGCCTGTATGAACATGTGTCTGTGTGTGTGCACTTGTGTGTGTAAATGTGCATGCGAGCGTACCCATCAGAGCGGGACCAAACACTAACCAATGTTACAGACGAGACCAGGGGTTGCATAGCAACAGTGTAGCTGACCAGATATCTATTCTGTCCTTTCTAAAGCCAACCATCTCCAGCTCTTAAGACCTTTCTTCTCTTTCCTTTCAAATAATAACCCCAGATCACTGAAAAGCACTTCTAAGTTGATAGCATGCTTTGCAATCAGGACGGCGGAACCAGACACTATTTTCACCTTTTCTAAAATGATGTAGAGACTCAGAGTGAGGCTACAGTGCTTATTGGGCTTATAACAGCTTTTCAGAGGAACTTGCTAAGGGAACATTTCTCTCAAGATAAAACTTCATCTCTGTTTGAGTTGCTAAACTGCCTTCAGATGGTGTCCCCTGTGCTTGCAACATGCAAGATGCCACGGTCAGCACATTAAACATCTATCACCACAGTTCCACCACAGCTCAGGGTTATGTAAGACCTATGGTAGCGAGAAAGCAAAATGAAACAGGGAGGCGAAAGGAAGGAATTTGAGCAGAGCAGTGCCGAGCAAAGCTGGAGCTGTCTGCAGTGAAACAGCATTTCCTGTTTCCAGCAGGGATCCAGGTTCATCCAGCCTCATCCTGTGTCCTCGAGATGAGGTAGTGTTCACACTACCTCATCTCAGCTAGTACTGCCAAGAAATTAAGGCAATATGTCATTTTGTCATGGCTTCCACCGCACAGATGTACATCTGTGTCATAAAGGCTTGTGTACATACTTGACAGTGGATGTCGAAAGGTTTTATTCTAATGATGTAGTGAGGTAATACCTATAGAATCAAAGTGATTAATTAAAAATGTGCTACTTAAGAAAGACTGTTCCCAAGCAATAGCTGGAGAGTGACAAGGCAGGAGAACCTGAATCCGGTAGAAAAAAAACACACCTAGAAATTAGGAGTATTACACCAGAGAACAAAATCCATTCAGTACACAGAAACAACCCAAAACAATCCCAACAACACCAGCACTTGTCATAATCAAAACAAAGCAAAGTCATCACCACTGAAAACAAAGACTTTTTTTTTTACACCTTAAGTGATTGGTAGGGTTTTGAAACCAACTCAAGCTTACGAGAAAAAAACCTAAACAAATCAAAGAACCAAAAAATGCAGTTGACCTTGAACGAATTGTCAAACGCAAAGTGACTGCAAAAATACAAGAAAATGTAAACTAATAATAATTTAAAAAAAAGAACAGAAAAAAGGATATTGAAAAATCATTGAGTCAACATGGACATCTGGCATTGGGTGAAGTTTTTAATTACCTCTTTACGCCATAGGCCATATTAAGCAAATTGTCCAGCCTGTAAAGAGAAGGAGGGTTCTGGGGTTAATGGTGGGCAGATGGTCGACTCACTCAATGGAACTAATGTTAAGTCCCTGTAGGAACTGCATGGTCCTCCTCACTCAAGAACAAACAAACCCATCTATAGTTGGCCCATTACACTGAGGAGCCCCACCAGAAAATGCTATCATCAGTTAATGAAGCTACAGTAGCATCAGTATGGTCGGCCACTGTGCTACTTCACAGGCTTTGGCATAGGCCTGCCCTATCTAATGCCACAGCAGAGTGTTACAGGCGCTTCGACATTAATGTAGGTGTGACTGGTTAACTGTTGGACAATACTACAGCAGTGGACACTTATAGACACATACAGAGCCCTAATGGCGGCGGGGCGTGAACATAGCATGGCACACGGCTATACTAGGATCTTAGACGAGCCATAGTGCTATGCAAGGGCAAATCATCGGTTTACTTTACATGCGGAAATTGCATGTGGGTATCCATACAATTTATACCACCACACTGATGGTTTAATAGAAGATGGAGAAACGACTCTTTTCATAAACTATGGTCTTTAATTAGTGTTGACTCAATTGAGAGAACACCTGAGATGACAGGGAACGATCCAGAGTTCTGTCAGTGTAATGGTTTGGCATTTGAATGATGGTGAGTGAGAGAGGTGATGATGATAAGTATGTTTTCTATGAGGTGGACCAACAAAAACACAACTGAACATTAAACTAGCCGTGAAATTGTGAATGTCTGTCTTTGTGGTCAGGATCAACCGGTTAAGTGCTAACGGGTCAGGTGGAATGGCTGAGTGTTAGTCAGAGGGTGTCCTCTGTCTAAAAGGGTTAGGTTTTGGGAAATGTTGTGGTTTCATAATAACTTGCCCTGTGAGCGACAGCCAGTCAGCCAGGGTGCAGTTTGTGTGTGTGTGTGTGTGTGTGTGTGTGTGTGTGTGTGTGTGTGTGTGTGTGTGTGTCTGTGTGTCTGTGTGTCTGTGTGTGTGTGGTTTAAGAACCCAACGGGCTGTTTGTGTGTCCGTTTGTGAGCCGGACTTCAGAAACCTGTGGGCTGTATGAAATGTCGGCCCTCTTGGATGGATGCAGTGTGGTTGGTGGCTCAATGACCTTCATTCCTCACTTGTGTCTGGCCTGTCTCATGTCTTATTAACTCCTCTGGCCTAATGGACAGGAGCCACGGCTTATTGAGCAACAGCTGGCTAGTGACGCCTCGTTCCTCTTGAAAACACTACAAACTCTCTGACTTTGCCTTGCCTACGCAGGTTGTTTCTCCTTATCTCTTTCAGTCAACAAGCATTTGCTTTCTTGCAACAAAACTGTTGCATGGTATTAAAAATTGTATTGAATATTTAGTTTTTATCACAATGTAATCCTGGTAACTACTCTCACATAAGAAACACAGAACTTAATTGTTATTTTATTGCAATTAAGAAAGCAATTAGGATTTGAAGGCTTTTATTAAATAACTTGTATAATAATAATCACAATAATATTTATATTGATCATTTAAAATTAAATTTACATTGCTTGTTAGACATAACAGATCAGTAGTCTTCTAATCGGGGACAATTAAACACCAGGATGCCAGGTAATTGTATTTAAGTATCATGAATTAGAAATCTTGTAGAACCCTGAGTACTGAGGATCAGGACTGAAGAGCAATGTTATAACCTGTGCTCTAAAATTATATTTTTATAGGGGCTAACAAGTTGCTCACATTTGTTTTTTTATGTTTAAGATGCATTGACATCTTTAAAATGTCTAAATAAAGTAATATCTCATTATGTTCTTGCGATGAAATACCCACTTTGAAGTCAGCTGAATTAAGTTATGTAATCTTTTTTCATTTTATATAAACCATCTGAGTATATTGTAGGCCTACTTGTTATATGGGTTAAAAGTGGGTCTGCACTGTAGCACTGTTCTCTCTTAACATTTCCAAAACATAGGATATACGGAATCATTAAAGCAGTAATTAGCCCATTACGTGGGAAGGGAACAAGCAGGCTGCTTTGTGGGTAAATGAGTCAATTGGAGAGGGTGCTCAGAGGAGAGGCGCTCCAGGCCCGGGAGCACGAAGACATCTGCTGGCCGCCGGGCCGTTGGGCCACAACAAAACAACCTGCTGCTAACTATCTCTCTCTCTCTCTCTTTCTCTTTCTCTCTCACTCTCTCTCACTCTTCTCTCTCTTTCTCTCTCTCCATTTCTCTCTCTTCCTCTCTTTCCGTCTCCCTCTCTCACTACCTGTTCCTCTCGCACATGTACGAACGCACACTGATGCACACTCACCACGCAAACACTCTGCCAGCTTTTAACACTGCCTCTCCAAGCTCAATATAAACAATGGGGCTTTTGTGCTCTCTCTCAATGCATGTTAATGGAGGAATGGGTGTTTTTGTCTTCCCTCTTTTCTCTTTTTTTTTTTAAAACAAAAATCTGTTCAATTAAAATTGGCTCCTGCCCTGGATATAATAAGACTAATTTGCTAATTAGTACCATTAGTTAACGACAGAGGATCGGAGACGAGCCGGGATCTAGGGCTCGGTGTACTGTGTGTTGAGTCGGTTGTGTTTGCTTGTCTTGGAGAGGGACCGTGCTGCACAGGCACATTATAGATAAACCACGTGATGTAGTCACACAGGATTGATGCAAGTGTGATTCTATTTTTTAACTTGGGTCTCAGCACAAACTTGTTAAGTATGTTAAACAAGTATCAGTTTTACAATCTGTAATGGATTGTATTTCCAGCGCTAATTTACATTTCATTTTGTTTCAGGCATAGATCGGCTGATCATATTTGCCTAATGTTTTTGTTTATAAAAAGTAGTTTTACCTTTTTTTTTTAAAAACACACTAATATTACATTTCTTACTTTAGATTTAATTTGGTCTCTTCAAGGGATAAACAGAAAAAACAATCGCTCAGGGTTATTACATCAAGCACATTTCTAACTTCTACAGTGTTGAGGTTTTAGTGGAGGGCTCGGGAGCAGAGAGCGGGAGCACAGAGAGACGGAAGTGTCCTGTGGTTGTGAGTTGTGATGAGAAGCGACAGCTCTCCTGCGGAGCCTGTAAATTGGCTTGGCGTATCACAGACACACAGCCACGCTACATCGCTCAGGTGTCACACCAGGGAAGCCGCTCCAGAAGAAAAATACCTTCCAAGCTCTGACTTTGATAGAGAGTAAACAGCACGACTGGCTTAGTGTTATTGAAAGAGAGAGGAAATTGTATAAGCACACATTCTCTCTCCAATTCTGAGACATTCCCGTTGGATCGGATGATAGAGCGTAATATCATACAATCACCTGTTTCTGTCTTGTGTTTTGTGTTTTGTTGAGGTGAAAGGTGACATGACCTCAAGAAAGTGTGCCCAAACCATCTGTAGGTGTCATATATAACGTATATATATAAATATATATATATTGTTTGCGTAATTAGTGAGTGACTGGAAATGACCAGGGAGGATGCAATATATATAGTGTGTCAGCCATTTACTGTATACAACGTATTGTGATAGCTTGTTGTGGAAACTAACTAAACTGTTTTAGAAGACAGCTTTAAGGTATTTCATATGCACTCAATTTCATCAAGTTGAAAAGGTTAAAACCAAAATCCTTAACTTAATTTTGGCCTCACTTGTTTTAATTTGTTCTTTGGTCATTGGATGTAAGACATTAGTCTCTCTTAAATAACTTCTAATGCAGGGACTTATTTAATACAATAGATTATGTCTTGTGAATCCTGCAAATGTATTTTTATATTGGCAATGTATTTTGAAGTGGGTCAAACTACAAAAATAACATTATGGTTCATTGTATCACTGTGACCAGATCATTGTAGAATTAGGGCTTTAAAGTCAGAAAGACAAAGATGCTTTTGTTTGATAAACAGTTACAAGATTATTACCCAAATACATGTTTTTGCCCGAGCTACTCGGGAAATATTCTGAGAAGTGTTGACAAGATGGCAGCATGATGAAATGAGGGGAAATACGTAGTTGTGAACGACAGAACCCCACAGTCTCTTATGAACAGTTCCTCTCTGATCCGGATGGACCCACACAGAGCGCTCACAGGGCCTGATTTATTGACACCTGCACCAGGTGCAGAGCTCACACCTGCTGTTCAAAAGGGGGAAGCATTTGCTGAAATATATGTTCACAGGAGAAAAGTTGCATCACTGACGTTGCTATGACTCATGCGCCCTTTGTGCGGGTGTAACATCCCCTGTTCGAACATTGTAAATTGCATTTGGTGCAAATGTTTTCCAAATCGGGCCTGTTGTTTAGAACAGACGTGTTTCCTTTATTAAACTAATTTATTGTTACATCAACCAAGAATAATTGCCATCGAGTCTTGAGACTGATGACATTAATTATCCACATATGAAATAGGAATCCTGTTTCATAAATCAGACCCCATTAGATGACATACTTGTTTCACAATTCATGATATGATCTATAAACTACTACTGTTTATGAAGTTTGCTTTATGCTTAACTTGAACACTTGTAAATATTTACAATTTACAAAATTAAATTAGGTTTTTTTTCACAAATTTGTGATTTCTCTAAAATGATTCAAATCAAAGAATCTGAAAAGAATCTTTTGGGCAGATGGCCCTAGTGACCCCATTCTTATTCTACATCTTATTATGCCTGTACAGTACTTTGTGTTTCATTTTGTTACATCGTAATGTCTCTGGCATATCTGCCTTCAAAATGACTGAACAATGGAATCCAGTCCCTTTAAATAGGAATTTTGATGAAGTCACCAAATAAACATCAGAAAACCGTACACTGGGTCAGCTCCCAAGGTTGGGAAACTCTGCATTACACATCTTTGGAACATTTCAAACACTACCTGAACCCTTTCCCACCTCATCCTGTCTCTTCCCTGCCCCACTTGCCCCAGCACTCACCTGAACCTCTGAGCCTGGTGGTGGAGGGGGCCTGGGTATCGGCGATTGGGGGACTGGTAGAGTTGTGACAGGAGGGCTTGGCTGGTCTTCTGGCTGGGGTTGTTGGCAAACTTGACCGTTATGGGCTCGGCGGCCCCTGTTGGCTTCTGTCCGTTCAGGCCCTTGATGGCCTCCTCAGCCTCTATCCTCTTATCAAAACGAATGAAGCCCACACCTCGGGAGCCACCTGCGGGGCCAGCAGATCAAAAACAAACACAGGCCCCTTTTACTTTACAGGGTTTAGACACAACATCAACGGCCCATACATTTCGAATACGTGTTTGGATAATTTTTGTGTTTTTTCCAGTCCAACAATTTTAAACACAATTTTTCCAAGTAGTCGTCTTTTAATTGTTTTTTAACATCCTCTGAAACTAAACCTTGTGCTGCATTTACAATGATATACAGTAGGTTTGGAGAAAGAGGGAAGACAGGGATGAATAGTAAACGAGCAACTCATACACACACACCAGCCGTAGGCTGTGCATGTGAGGCTGTATTGTGGCATTGGCACCGAGTCTGGTTAATGCCACACAATCCATTCTTCCTTCATGCTAGCTCCAGTCACAGTCAGCCGTACACAAGCTCTTCATGCATTGTTCTCAGTGACATTTGAGCCGTTTCCTTGGAGATATTTTTTGACTGCCACCTGAGAGGAACATTAAGAAACTGTGCTTCGTGGGAGGTACTTATTGGTGTCTGTGAATGCTCTGTGTGCGTTACTGACTGTATATATAGTAAATATATGTATGTGTAGTGCATGTGCGCACTGGTATCTATTAATGGATGCTGTGCCTTGTTTTAATGAGGCTGCCTAGATGGCCCAAAGGATGCTCGCCCAGTGACAGCAGCACTCTGCCGAAGAGACTATTTACATAATACTGTGTGCACACAGGCATGTCTGCGTGACGGAGACTGAATAAAAGAGAGGCAGTGAGAAAGAGGGGAATTTTGTGTTTGAGCATCATTGTGTGCAGTCTCTTTCTCACACATAAAAACCCTCCTTATTGTTATTCTACATTTTTGTACATGCCATCCCTCTCCCCAGCTCTTTTTTATACTTCCTGCTGGATTGTCTCATGACGCTTGCTCCCCCTGAATTCTTATTCGGAGCAGCACCTTGACCATCTCACTCCCCCTTTTGTTCTTTTTTTCTCTCCAGGACACAGGCAGCACAAGGTTATTTACTTTCCAGCCAGGCGTCGAAATGAAAAAGCCAGTCTTTGAAAGCCAATCGTTGATGAAACATGTCTTGTATATGTCAGGTGAAGCTTATTATTTTTTACTATTTGTTCCACCCGCCAAATGAATTGACTGAAGTTGTTTGTATTATTTGAAAAACGGTTTAAATTGAGGAAAAATAAATAAGTAAAATACAAATCTGGCTGAAATTCAAGATTTTAGAAATACAATTTGCAGCACAAACAAAGTGTATTTGACTTAGAAGGACTAAGTAGCTTATTTACACTTTCGCTTCAATTTTCTCGCCTTTCTTAAATACTGGAAGCGTTGCAAAAAACTGTAAAGTGTTGTGATCAATGTCCTCCTGCAGCAGTAAACAACTTTTAGGTGTGATAGGGACGGAAATAGGCAAAAACTGATAACGATGACCAATTAGTTTGTAGTTCAGGTGTGTAATAAACAAGGTTCTGACTCTGTAACTTAGACACAAAGGAACAATCTTAACTGACCACCCACGCTCTGCTCTGCACAGGCCTAAACAAAAGCATTTTCCTTCCGCCTGTTGGATGATCTCATTAACTGCTATTCAGTGTAAATTATTCAGTTTTATTCTTTCTTTTTTTACCTATCTGGCTCCTTCTCCCCTGACAGACTTTCACAATTTCCCCTTCCTAACTTCCTCTTGTGCCAACTCTGTACCTGTACATTTTAATTAGCTTGTCAGAAGCAGAAAAATATCAATTCTAATGGGATCTACACAGCGCAAACAATAACCATTGCTGTTCCTCTGGTATTCTTCATTTATTGCTGTAGTTGTCATGCATGTGCTGTATTTGAGGTAAAATGGAGGTCACTGCTGTGTCTTTGGGGAGAGCTGTTTGTGAGCTATTCTCTGTAAATGTGATTGGTAAGACTTTTTTTTAGATTTGAAGAATTAATAAGCATTAAAACTCCAACGCCATGCTTCACCTTGATATTTGGAATCTGCCTAATTTCACAACTGTCTACTGCTGCAAGGCACTTAGCAACTCCAAAAGGCTTGCTCAAGGGCACCTCAGCAGTAGTTAAGGAAGAGGAGAGCATCGCTCGTTCACTTGCTCCGCTGAGACGAGAGGGGGGAAGAGAGGACTGTATTCGTCCTTTAATCCTCACACTTGTTTGGCATTGAGCTGCTCCTAAGCTGGTTCTGGCTGGAGGGCCTCTGGACAAATGTTTGGCATACTGATGAAGGCACGGCACAAACACACACGCACACACACGTACATACGCACACACATACTTAAATGATGACTTGAAGAGGTGCTATTGAGAATGAAGTGTGAAAAGAGCAATAGAGATGTCCGTGATCATTTGCAATCCTCCGTGACCGATTGCGGGTGTGTATATGTGGGAGAGATTAAACATTTCTATGTGTGTGCTTTTGTTGTGCATGTGTGCACTGGCTACTGTTGTCCTTGAGTTTGTACAAAAGCATTGTAAGAAGGTGAGGTGGTAGTTGACCCCATCATCCATCATTTTACAGTGTGTATGTGCGTGTGCATTATCTCCAAAATGTGTCTACACACTAATGTATCCAGTGCGGACTACAGCAGTCTGGGGATATAACACAATTCACTTCTTTAAGAATTCAATGTGGAATAAGAGTAAGCCACCATCAAAAACGCTAGTTTCAGGTCGTGAAATAGAATGGATGTTCTTTAGTTGAGATGCAGAATAGTGAAGTCGGCCCTCAGCCACAGTTGAAGGTTGTGCTGAGTAACACTGCTCTATGAGGAACCGATCAATGTGAAGGAAAAATATCTAGTGGTGAATTGAAATGTGATCTAACACATATTTAGGTGTACAAAGTTGGTGACAACGTAAAAGCAACCATCGTCAATCTCCATTGATTTGTCTGCTGATTTGATCTGACCATCCACTAGTTTCTTTTCCCTTGATTTTTGCTTTGCATACCTTGCTTAGTTTTCTTTACCAGCCTGTAAAAATGTGTCTCAATGTGTTCATAAAAATAATGACTCGGTTGCTTATTGTTACTAACCCGTATGAGGAGAGACTAGTTTTTTATGATAATGTATAACAGTAGAATAAACAACGTTGAAGATTGAGATTAAAAATGTATTTGACTTTTGATTCTAAAGATGATTCCTCACTAATGCACTAATGCTGAATGTATCTTTATATCATGTAGTTCACCAGGCTTCACATTAGTGTTTTAAATACTCGATAACTGTATTTATGTTTAATGTGTTCTGAAGTTGTCACATCAAATCAAATCAACAATAAAGTATACATGACTGGCAGACACGACAGGATTGAATATTGTCATCACTTTTATCTTTGTTGGTTTTCCAGCATTAGTTTGTTACAGATTTTTTTCTACTCCTGTATTCCCACAAAAACTGAAACAATGTCTCTCAATACTGTCTGACTTTCCTACCCACTCTCAGCCATAAAGGGTAACAACACTATTTTATAATCACATTCATCACTAAGGCTCAAACTTGTGATGTCATAATGATGGTGTAAAGTCTGGAGCTGCTCCATAGACAATGAATGGAAGAGTGATTTTATGGAGCCACAGTATAGTTGTTTTCTTTTTGTACAGCCAAATGAGCTTAACTCTATTGCCGTGTTCTCTCTTCTGAAACAGAAAAAGCACCCATATACTCAGAACATT
This sequence comes from Ophiodon elongatus, assembly GCA_016806645.1. Lineage (NCBI taxonomy): Eukaryota > Metazoa > Chordata > Actinopteri > Perciformes > Hexagrammidae > Ophiodon > Ophiodon elongatus. Next base: position 1,311,997 of record JACSYO010000771.1, on the reverse strand, counting down.
ACCCAGGGTGCTCTCAGTGTCATCTGGAACCTCTTTCTCTATTCATTGTCTATAGAGCAGTTCCACACTGTATACTTGATCAGAAATTTGAGTTTTAGCACTCTAATGCTAAAAGAGTTGTTTAATTTACTAATATTTTTGGACTGTCTTGGACCGTAGAAATAACATGTTTGAATTTGTAAAATGGGTGTAGTTCCTTTTCATATTTTGAGGGGAGCCATTCTAGAGCTTTTGATGGACACTGTTTTCAATATACACGTTTTGTGAGCCAAGTAATATTTACAGCAGCAGGACGGTGTATGTGTGATGGACTCAAAATGTTCACGGTACTGAATGTACAAGGTCACACAGAGTGACGGGTGTGGCTCATTGTTGTGTTTTTGATAACTGCACAACAATGGAGGTCTATGGCGCAGAGTAGCAGGCTCTCTCCGGGTTTGGCTACATGGGCAACAATATGATCAATGAATTGTTGCTGTGGTTCTTTTCATGGCATTTGTTGAAAATAAGAAAATCAAGACGACCACCAGCCTTATCCTTATAAAACTAAAAAAAAACTACTGGCAGAGGAAATTAATGAACTAGTTTTAAATGAGGATTCATGAAGCAGATTATTCAAAGCGTATTTCCGCTGTTTGTTTATTACCACTCTGTCATGCCATATTAATGTTGTAAACCTTGAAGAGAGTTTATTTTTCTCCCGTTAAACATTATAACAAAAACAAACTTGCAATCTACGACGCAAGCTGCCAGTCTAGGGAGTCCAACCTAATGACTGTCCTTTCAACCAGCCCCAGAAGACTCGGCTACTTATCAACCGCCAGCCAGCCATACAGGCAACATTAGAGCACAATGTACTGAGTAAGGTACAGCAATCTGTCTTTCTCACTCTCTCCCTCTCTTCTTCTCACTCTCTTTTTCTGCTCTCCCTTTCCTCCACAGTAATCAACAGCGGCTTATGTAACTCTCTCTACCTGTGCTTATCTCTCCCTAACACACACCGACAGGCACATTGGCTGCCTTACTAATAACACGCTACCTCAATCTGGGGAGGGGGAAACAGAGGGAGAGAAGTCGGGAGACGAGGAGCGAGTGCTGGGTGGGTGGGGACGAGTGCGAGGCAGGAATGAAAAGGAGAAAGGGAATGGAGGAGTAAGGAAGGAAAGGACAAAAGGAGAGAAGGTGAGAGAAGAGAATGTGAAGAGGTGACGGCAAAAGGATGATGACGACGACGATGATGAAAGGACACCGTGCTTTTCTTGCTTGCCCCTGCTCAAACACAGCCGATCTTTCTCTAAAACCTACTATCATTTCCCCAAACACTGACTGACTTACAGAGAGAAACGACTGCTCCGCTGAGAGAGCGGAGAGGAGAGTTGTGCGAAAAACCTGGCTGCTGCGTAATGAAAGACACACTTTCTGTCTCTCTTTCCTAAACACACACAATGATACAATGCATGAGATGCATGAATCTATAAGCAGGGCAGGCACATGCACATGCACTCATGAGATAGATGCATACAATGATGCACGCATACGTAAGCGAAATGTTTTCGGATGCCCTGCCGCTCCGTCTCCCATCTTATTATCTTTTACTTGAGGAGCTATATTGTGTCAACTGCATCAAATGATACGACTTGCCATTCCGAAAGACTGACTAATATGGCAGAGGAAGAAATAAATCTTATTCCTGCTATCTTCAAATCATGGGGAGAAAAAAAAAAAAAAAGAAGCAATGTCCTTGTTTTAAGTAACATTAGCGTTCCTGGGTACAGATGGCGTTTGAAAAAGCAGCGAGAGGAGAGGCGAAGAGACTTTGAAGAGCGGAGGTGCCCTGTGCTTTAGCCTCTGTCAGAGCAGAGCTTCAACCATCTGTCTAATGTGCGTGTGTGCATGTATCAATGTGCATATCTGAATGTGGCTGTGTGTGCATGTTTGTCGGCTACCACAGAGGCAGCTGAACTCTGATTATTGGGGGGAAAGAAACTAAAGGCGGAGAGACGATGGTACAAGTCAAGGCTGCAGCCGTCCCTCCTCGAAAGTGCAACTCTGCTCGTATTACCTTGACCGTTCTGTTCTCTGCTGCTGGACAGGCAGAGAACAGGGATTCAGTGTGGTGTCAGTCTGAAGGGGAACATCCATTATTCAAGTCAAGAGAGGAGAGAACATACCAACCGTACAGAGGAAGGGTCATTCAATTGAGATTTAAAAACAATTTGGGCAAACACGAACAGTCCGAGTACAAGAAGAAAGCAAAAATCAAACAGTAAAGCCGTGCAGTCTTGTGAGGAGACGTCTGTGGCTCCACTTTCATGGCTCAAGAAAGACTAGCGCAAGCAGCACTACAATGTGGCATTTCCCTTACCTTGAAATGCATGTTGTTTTGGTATTTCTGTACTCAGCACAGCAGGCACGGCACAAAGGTGGAAGGAGAGGCAAAAGGAGACGGGAGTTTCATGCAGATGAGGCAGCACAGAGAGAAGCTGGTGTTTTAGAGAAAATTGGCTTTGGTGGTGCTGATCTGTTTTCAATGTTACGCACACAAAGGATTTTGGGGCTGATCATTTTGCAGATTTCAACAGTAAGGGCAAACTAAATGGTACAGAATAAGACTGAATAAAATAAACAATTTTTATTTCACATATTGACAAAGAGAGAACGCCAGGAATAGCTTTTACTACTACTTACGACCAACATTGCTTTTAGACTGTATGAAATCTTTTCCCTTCAGTTGATGAAATCACTGTAGCCAAGTAAGTAAGTATCAGGACAAAAATGGGTGTGCAATCTGCAGCCTCTTACGTGACAAAAGCCAGAGAAGGGTTCTTTTTTTATGACCGATAATGTAAACTGTTCATCTTGAGTAAATCATAGGTAACTAACACCAGGCTGCTGCAGAATATAGCAGTCATAAATGTCTATGAACCTACGCGCATGAAACCGGTCAGTTATATGTTCCTGGGGAGACTTTTGACTCTCTCCGATCTGTTTGTGTCTCTCTTTTCACCTCTAAAAATACCAAATTACAAGGGATAACAGCTGTGTGTACTTCCGTGCTTTCTCCCCAAGTTATTTGGCAAAAGTGGCGTTTCAGTTGTGCTAAATTAAAATAGCTTTGGTCGAATTTTACAGGGGTGAGTCACAAAGCAAGTAATCTCCAAACAATTTTGTCAGCGGTGCCATTATTGTTGCACGTGGACATCATAACATTTCTTACAGACTCCAACAGAGTCGGTAACTGCACACAACAGTTCCTGTGAAGTCCAAATAAAAATGTGCAATGTAATACACACCAAACACGACACGACTGGACTTTCAATACCTCCATAAACATAAATTCAACTTTAAAAGGCACATAAGGAGCATATTTGTGATGGTGAATTTTTAAGCATTAAACTTCTCAAATGTTTCTTGTTAAGGCAAAGCGAGTCTTGACAGTTTTTCCGAATGCAACTTGGCAAGAAATAATACTAAAGTGTCTGAAAAGCTTTCAAACATGGACGTCTCATGCCAGCAAAATTTCAAGGTAACTGAACCTCAATTTAACATTATTTTGATCAGAAACAATCATACAACTGCTCAATGCCAAATAATTATTCATTCAGTGTGCAAAACACACTTGTTATTAGTAACACTGGCAATCACAATCTTGAGTTGTATGCCATGAACACTTGCGTCTTGTTGCCATGGGAATCTTTCCCATTGCTACCTTCCATCCCACATGAAGGGAGCTCGGCGTCAGTCTTTTCACAGCCAATCCTTACACACACTGAGAAGCAATTTGGTTTCACATCAGAACCAACGTTTGTAGAAGCCAAGTATGTGGATCGATTGTACTTGTACTTGTACATTGATCAGGTAAGCATTGACCTCTGCCCGCATTCAGGTCCTGGATGAAGAACTAGGAAGAACCAAATATTGATCCAAAGCTGTCCCTGATATAATATCTGTTTCAAATTGAGGCCAGCTTAAACCAGCAGTCGGAGCACTAGATCACGGCCTGGCTGCCGTCCCTGAAGGTTAGAAAGAGCGAAGGGAAGGAGGGAGAATCCGGCTAGTGCTATTTGCACTGATAAAGAGACAAAATATGCTTATCCATCCAGAAGGAATCAATAGACTGGGGAAGGGAGCGAGGAGGGCGATGGGATGAAGGAAGACATGGAGAGATATCCTTGTCAAGTCAATGTTGCGTTCGCTCTCTGAGTCTCTAGGGCAATTTGGTAGTTTTAGTGGATTTTGCTTCTGCTGCTTTGGACTGTGAATGATGCTAACAGCGATGTTTCTAAAGTTCCTTCTTGTCTTTATGAACAGAAGAGTGACTGCAGGGTGCATCCCGTTGATGAGGAGGTCATTTAGAGAACAGACTTCATGTTCCCAATTTAGCAGAGCTGGAACTGGGGATCATCGGCCCATCTGCCGATGGTCACTGGAGAACATCCGCTCCTTCAACAACTTCATGTAGCGTTGCTTTTTATGTATGTATTTTCGGTCTGTGCATCACTCGTCTCTACAGCCCACTCTATTTCTGTAGACAATGTCAGGGTGTGTCTCAAATCAGTCCCTACTTCAGTAGAAACAGTGAATTGCTGAGTAAATTGGATTTCAGGCACTGATTAGGTTCCTAATTCAATAAACGTGGGGGCACTGGTGAGTCACTGATGACCTGTGACACAACTTCAAGGCACCACATGATAATGACGTCATAACAACAACATACAGTACGTAAAAAAAAAAAACAATACTAGACCACAAACCAGTCTGACACAATATGTCTCTGTCTCTCTCTTTCACTCCCTCTTTTTTCTGCCTCTCCTTTCTTGTTCTGTACTTACATTTTTGGCAGTCACAGGAGAGTTTTAATTTGCAGCCCATTTCTCTCTTAATGGCAGCGAGTGTGTGGGTGTGTGTATGTGTCTTGTGTGCGTATGCCTGTACAGTAACTGAGAGAAGAAAAAGATGAGTCAATGATGTCGGCAGACTACTCTCAGGGCCCTTCTAAAGTCCTGCATGTTTTTAATCACCAGCAACTCTAACATCTAATTGATCATTAACATTTCTCCTGCTGATCCTTAACCCTCTGGGGACACCTTGCAGAACATCTCTTATTATTATCTTTGCGTCTCTGTGTGTGCGCATGTGTGTGTATTTCAGTTTTAAAGCAGGTACAGTAGGTAGGGTGATAGTGAGGACAGCAATTACTGTAGTTGAGGGTGTTTGCAGGCTCGGTGTGAAAACACCTCCTGCTCTAAGTATAAAAGAACTGACCAGTTTTGACCAATCCACTGTCTGCATGCTGCAGGAGAAAAACTGGATGTCTGGTAATGATAGCTGCAGTTAAAACTTTTTAGGTCAGGTGATGTCTCCAACTGTTGTATTCTATCAAAGGTGGCGACATCTAGCACCAAAGGCCAGCCGATAGCACTTTTCACGAGCACCATTAGATGAAAGAAGTTGGGCTGGAAGATGGTGAGTAATTTAGATTAATTTAGTCAAGTAGGAATTGTGGCATCAAACAAATGGCAGTGTGCTGTACGCGAGAAAGAGGCAGGGTTTCCCCTTAATCCTTAAATTATTTGAAAATGTCTTAAAAATATAACATGATAAATGTGGAATATATCATTGTAAATATTTGATTTTGCTGTTGTTGTTGTTGACGACATCAGGGTTTGAACCACCAATGTGTTTATCCGAGCCCGGGTTAAATCTCAGGATGAGAGAAGGAACAATTAACTCAACTCAACATTAATTCCCTCAACTGAGCACTTTCCTTTGATCTGGGTGCTCATCTTATTCCCAATGGTAGAAGTAAAACCAATCCAGCACTTTATCTGGACATGCTCATGAGAACGCTCTCACTTTAAAACTGACCTCGTGCCAGTCGAGAAAGCACACAATTCATTATTCAGTCTCTTGTGAACCCAACCTACTGTATGAATGCATGGAAACCTTCCTTCCTGTGACCAGCACCACCCGCGTTGAGATTTGTTTTATTCATGGCATGTGGCCTGAGCTGCGAGGCTAAAAATCAGAGATGTGAATGTGGCTGTGGTTGAACACGTATGTTTTCGGTGGCTTGGCTGTGTGTTGCATGACCACATTGCTTTTCAGGGAGTCCCCTGGGTCTGTGTAGCATGGTGGCACGACGGGGCTGTTAGTAAATGCAGGAGATGTGCACACTTCATTTACATGTGTGTTGATGAGGGTGCAAATAGCCCTTTCTGGTTTTTTTCTCACCTTTCCCTTCCGTTGGACCCCTCCCTAGCTCTCCCTTTGCTTCCGCCCTCTTCTCATTTCTTCTCCTTCCCACGTCGCTGCTCATGTACGCCCTTCTGTTACTTGCTTTTCTTTCCATTTTCTCCCCCCCCCACCCCCTCGTCTGCCTTACCCCCTGTCTCCTTTTCTCCTCTCCTTTGTTTTCCTTCCCTCTGCTTTCCCCTCTCGCCCTCTCTCCTCCTCCTGTCTCAGTGTGTACAGACAGGCGTGCACTTCACCGCCAGCAGTGATTTATTCTGCTTAGGCAAATGAGTGTGGCTTACAGCATGCTGCTCCCTTTCTGCTTCATCAGTACACATTGCACATAACACTGGAGCAGGTTGCAGCCTGTAGGCACACACCACCCCTGAAATGGATCTAAGAGACACGCTGGAGGGGTTCTTCTGCAATAAAATGGACTGATGTGATTCATTCCTGTGTTTTGGATGTAGTGGAATGTGTAATTGAGTATGTATATTGCACAGCTTGTGTCTCTCATGTAATCACTGTTTTTACGACGGCGCCCCGAGCTGGGGCCATGGTCATAAAATCTGCTATTGTGGTCAGTCAGTCAGTCACTGGTCAATGCTTGGTGGACAATAGGGCTGGACGATATGGTTGAAATCAATTATTTACAATATTAGAACAAATCTTTTTTGGACGCTCGTTCATATCAGTTTTATGTTGGTTGACTATGGTCTATGCATTTTTACCTATCTACAGAGGTTGGATATCCTTTGTTCAAGTACTTCCTGCACTTCTGCCTTCACAATGTGTTAATACACACACACAGCAAACGTTTTCAGTGTGTCATTGTCTGTCAAATTTCATGCGTTTCATGCTCATTAGGTAATTTACTTACACTCCTTTTATGAAAAGGTGAAGAAAGGTCCAGTACTCCGTTGAATCAATACTTTGAGTGTGGATATGAATGATACATGGTACTAAAATGAAATGTTACACTTGAGATTACTTCATTTATAGTTTCAGAGACAAGTGCAGAGAAATGTCACTTCCAGCTGCCATCTTTGTTGGCTGAAGAAAATATGTTGCTACTTGAGCAACAGGTAGAAATAATATCTTCTCTATTGTGCAGCACACAGCATATTTATTGATTTAGATGTGCACAGGTGTCGTTAAGGAATTTACAAATGTGCCAATAGGGATGCCTTATGTGGTGCAAACTGGGCCTAATAGTATGAATGTGTCTGTACATCAAATAGTCATATAACACACGCAAAGACATTTGACAAACCATATTTGTTTTGAAAATGTGCAAAATAATCAGTGTGCATTTGAAAGGCTGGAAGATATCAGGGACACTAAATGTATTGATGTATACATACAGTGTGTGTGTGTGTGTGTGTGTGTGTGCGTGCTCAGTGCCTGGCTAATGCCGTGTGTCTGTGTAAAAGTGCGAAGAGAGAGGAGGCGCTGCCCCATGGATACCTGTGACCTGGTCGACGAGGATGCGGGAGGTGATGATGCGTCCGTACTGGGAGAAGAGCTGCTCCAGCTCCTTCTGAGTCATCGTCTTGGGCAGGCCACTCACATACAGGTTGGCATCACGGATGGAGGCTGAACTGGGTCGTGCATATGACACCTGTGGGAAAAGACTCAGAGTCAGAGGGCTTGTGTAACGTTAAATAAATTCGAGCTCCCGTACTGTACAGTATAACTCATTAACTTCCTGGGGGGGTTTAAATCTAGAATAGATTAAAGCGTGAGAGGTACAAGGATTTTGGATGTGTGTGTTGGGCAGGGGTGTGGGTCATTGGATCCACAGGGAGGAAAATGTGACTGTTTTTCTTAGCACACCTTGCCGTGGGGATTATCGTTGTCAGGAAAAGATTTAGCTGCTTAGAACATTGGCGAGATAACACTTGAGTCGTTTGCTGGGGGAGGCAGAGGAAACTTTGTTCCCTTGAGTAAAAACAACAGGTGTTTTACTTTGAAACGACAGCTCTGGTAGCGAGGGGAACAAGATCAATAGTATTAGGACTCTGAACAAAAAGTCTCTTCATTCACCCAATTGATTCAACCATACTGAGTTGAAGAATGGAAAAAAGGGGGTAAGAGTTTATATATTGTCTTTTTCAGTTGGCGATTTGATTTCCACATTAGCAATGAGCCTAATAGTAAGTAACAAAAAGCCTTTAAGATTTTAACCAAGTGCCCTTTAGTCTTGCAAATCCTGCAGGGTGATTCACAGTTTAGTTACATTAAGCAGGTATACAGTAAAACCTTCAACATGCTCTCTACTGCAGAGCATCTGCCCTGTGTTTCTCAGAGATTAGAACTGGGAGTAAATCGCTTTCCGCTGTGTCCCTTCAGATTTTTCTTACCTACAGTGTTCTGTAAGCGCATGCAAACCATACACACACTCACAAAAACTAACACGAGCACATCAAATCCATTACAGTCTTGCCCTTGCAAACTCTCGCCTGGACAGCAATCTCACAGACGGAGTAAAAAGACTTCATGTCACTACTCACCCACACAACTCATTGTCACACACTACTGCTCCTCCTCATTTCCACACACATACAGAAACACTTATCTCCATGCACATGTCCATAATCACACACACACACACACACACACACACACACACACACACACACACACACACACACACACACACACACACACACACACACACACACTCTTCTACCTAGAGTATACTGTGGATGAATGTCATCTCTAATGGTGCAAATGGCAAGAGCTGGATAACTGGTTATATTGTGCTGTGTGCGGCTCCCAGCAGCAGCTCTCAGTGAACTTTCACTTGTCAAACGTTGTCCCCAACATCCTCATGTGCAGACACGATTTTGCTCAAGCGAAAGTTGCCTAAATCCCATTACTACTGCTGCTGACTGGAGCAGCTTTCTCTTGCAGCGCTTTCATTACCTCTGACATGTGGAGACATAAGCCATCAAATAAGGTTAAAGTAAGACAAATATGGTGGATGTGCAGTCATATCCTTAAACAACAGCATGGAAATCCTGCTGCACTCTAACGGTGGGAGAAGGGGATTGGGAACATCTGGCTTTCCCCATGTCTCACTTTCCTTTCACACATCCTTTCTCTTTGGCCTCTCTGCGCAGCTCCTCTGTCTTCCTCTTCCTCTCAGCGTCTCTCTCCTTTGCTGCCTGGATCTTTTCCCCCCTTCTTCCTTCCTGCACGCTGCCTCACTAAACCTTTCTCTCTCTTCCAGATTCTGCCGCTTTTTTGCTCCTCTTTTTCACCTCTGTGCAGCTCTCCCTCATTTTCTCCCCTTGTCAGCCAACTCCAGATGTCTAATCCATCAACACCTCCTCAAGCTGTGAGTGCTATTGTGTACAAGTGTGGTGAGGCGCGCGTGTGAAACAGGAGTGTGTGTGTGTGTGTGTGTGTGTGTGTGTGTGTGTGTGTGTGTGTCTGTGTGTGCAGAAAAGTTTGAAAAAGTGTGTGAGATTATGTGCATGCATGTCACTGTGAGCTCCTCTCACCTTTGGCATGCTGCTTCCCCTCACACCTCAGAGGGAAAAAAGCATCGCAGCCATCGCTGACTAAATCTGAGGTGTCATGGCGGAGGAAACCGCAGCAGCGAAACCAACTCAAAGGCACTACGGAGACGCACATCGCCTGAGAGCATGTGAATCTCTGGGCCAAGCGTTTCCTCACAAGTGTCATGGCAGAGACTGGGGAGGGTGTGACATGAAAGTGCGCCAAGCTTAATTTTAGAATTACCGTGCTGCCTTTTAATTTACCTTGTTACCTTGAGGGTATTTCAGTCTGTTGTGGAGAGAGAACGCAAGGAAAGAGGGAAGTGGGAGGGAGGAAATGAAGTGTGAAAGAGCGCCAGACAGAGATGCGGAGTTGTCTTCTGTCATTACGGAGATCGCCTTTATCTGAGGAACAACTCGAGGCAACCTCTTGTGTCATGAGAGTGTGAGTGAGAATCTGTGAACTCGGCCTGCTGCACTCAATAAAGACCTCATGAATTCCACGCTGCGTAAATGACCTTCAACATTTTACACTGTACGTTGAAAAAGCCTACTTTCACTTAAGTCTCCATGTTGGCTGAGTTGCTCGCTTGCATCGCACCACTCTTATTATCAAGCACAGTGCTCCTGTGACGCCGACGTGTGCGCTCTCATATACACAAGCAAGTGCACCGGTCTATTTGGGTCACACAGACACTTGTAATAGTTGCTTAGGGAGACCCCTGCTTTGCTGATTGCAATGGACGAATCATACATGTGGACAATACACAAACCGCCCATACAAAAACACATCAAACCACCACACATCCCACCTCTAACAATCCAGAATGTTCACACTTGTATTCACTAATACAGCACATGTAGGATCACATATCTCTCTTTTCTTTTCTGTGGCATAAACTAGACAAGGCCTGGGCCAGGCAGCGTACATTGTCTGGGGAATAGAGGGATTCTCACAGGGATTGCCTATTCGCAACTACAAGATAATCCCATCCTATTAGATCAGATTAGATTAGATTAGATCAGATGACAGAAAGCGAGAATCCAGGGATTACCACAGAGCAACAAATTACTGCCCAGTTTAAAAGCCACAACATATCAGCAGCCACAGAAGGGACGATGGTAGAGGATATAAGAGAGGAGGAAACAAGATCGGAGTGAAATCTGATATGTGTTGATTTTATACGAAGGCAAGAACAAATGCTTGTAACTATATACATTTTTTTTGTCTTTAAAACATGTTTAACATGTTTGGGGAAGGGATTTATCTTTCTTACCTGACAACTCCCGGGAAGCCTGCACATTAGTCATGCCATTAAAATTCAATAACAGAATCCTCAATTATTCTGGAAAATATGCAGTGATTGATGTGTTTCTTCCCTTTTCACTCTCTATATATAATTTCACCTTTACATTTTGACATTTAGAAAGTAATTAGCATATCAGCCATAGTCCCAAGCTTTTTAATGTGTCTCTTTGATTTAAAAGTTTTTTTTTTACTTTTTGAGGCTCATGCATGTTAATCCTATCTTTCCCTCCAGCTCATTTACAAACAGAATCACTATCTAGACGGGCTTTGAGAAAAAGGAAAGCAGCCTTATAATTTAAGTTCCCCATGACCTCATATAAAATCTTATGATTTTATCAATTATCAAGGAATTCATTTTTATATTTTGCAGTAACGTTTTACAAATATTTCGCTGCTGAACGATGCTGTGCATTTGAAATGGAAGCAACTATGGTGTGTTACAATTAGGTGTTTAGCAGTTGTACATGGTGTCAGTTACCTTGATCGTTTTGGTCTGAAGTCTGAGTCCATTTAACGTGTTGATGGCTTTCTCCGCGTCCTTTGGATCGATGTAGTTGACAAAGCCGTAGCCCAGACTCTGTCCTGAAATGACAGAAAGAGGGAAAGAAAAACTTTTAAAATGTTTTCTCCATTGAGTTGTTTTGTTTCTTTAAATTGCTCACTGACAGCAAGACAACATCTTAATTTATACTCATCATCCATACTAAAAGATCTGAGGGGAGACAGAGAGACACCCCTCATTATTTGAAGAGATAAACACTTTGTTGTTTTAAATTTGGAATGCAGTACCATATTTCATATTGACTGATAATTCTACTCTCTCTCTGTCTCCCAAACTCGGCAACTTGTATTATGTTTTTGCAATTGATGGTAGTCTACATAGACTGTCCACACCCATTGGTTTGTGGACTGCTGTTTTGTAGACTCAGCATTTTGGACGTTGCCTTCTGTTACTGAAATGTTACAATTAATTTTCATGAGTTGAAAACACACTGTGAAAGGGTCAAAGATCTAGATGAAAACATGGAAAACTCCCATACCGTAAAATGCTGTGGTAGCGAACTGTCAATCAGAAGGTAGCCACGCCCTAAAGCATACTCTGCTTATGGTCTATTTTACTCTAAATGGGACCATAATTAAGGAATGAACATCATGCTGTACTGAAGAAGACTTGAAACTAGAGATCTACCATCAACTCATGTTTACAGTGTTTACTGACGTAATAAAGGAAGTGAGAAGTAGCCTTATTTTCTCAAAGACTTCTTTACAATAAGACTTATTTTTGCAACCACCTGCTAGCCATTAGAAATAATGCAAGCTTATCTTAAGCACTTAAGCACTGGCTTCACTTTTCAGATCAAAGTTGCTGCCTGTTAGTCAAAGAAAAAGAAGCTCAAGTTACATTTAGACTACTGATTAATATGGCAGTGTGATTCAATGACCAGAGTTTGATGCCTTTGTTCCTCCTAAAACTGAAAATGATACCCAGGCCTCGCTCCCGTCCATAGTCACCCTCTAGGGTATCATACATCTTTTCCTTGAAAAATCCTTTGCAACGTCTCTTCATCACAACTGACAAGATCACAGTGACTCCTGCCTGGAGCGCCAAGAGTCTTGGTGTGACTTTTGTCAACCATGTGAAGCCTGTTCAGTTGCCACCGCATAGCAGATTTGCACTCTACAACATGTGATGGATGAGACGGCCCCTTTCCAGATCTGTATACTTTACCCTTACAGAGACCCTTTTTACTATTCAATTACTTAAAAGATCAGCAAAACTATCATTCACGAGATGACCCAGGGCAAATAAAAAGAAAACATCTCCACCTGATATTTTATGTCATGATAATAACCTTATGAATAGGGAATGTGTCGATGCTGATCCTTGCACTCCTCAGAATTGGTTGCTTGTTATATTGGTGATCTTGGAGCTTTAATGCTCTAACCACTGAATGCCTAAAATGTCATAAATTAGCGTCAAATTCATCCTGAATTCTGAGAATAAAACCAGGCCCCAGCAAATAAGTATCACAGTGCGTATAAACAACATATTTGTTACTGTCTTTGCATCTGTACAAAAAGAGAGAGAAAAAAAAATACCACCCCCATTTCCCTCTAAGCTTAAATTGTCTTAGATAGCAGACTCCCTTTGAGTGTGAAGCAGGCCTGACATCTCCCAGTGTTTCCCCGACAGATCAAGCCTTTCAACAGGCGTAGGACTTTAAGCAGACGCCTCCAGCCATCACGGCCTTCAGTCGGCTACTTTTCAACAAACAGCCCCGATCCACTAACGCCACACACAAGTGCAAAGAGAATCCCAGTCAGTTTAAGAGGAGCGGCATGCACACATTCACGCTAATGGGAACAGACAGCGGTTAGTCAGAGACAAAGTGAATCACAAAATATGGAGCATGGCTGTTTCACAAAATAAATACATTTGGGCTATGGATATCACAGCGCAGAAGAGCTCAGCTGCGAGCAGTGGAAGGGCCAGGAGGGACTTGTAGTCCTAACATCAAACAGCTGATGATTTTCTCTTCTTCTCTCCTCTCCTCCCTCTTCTCCTCTGGATTAACTGTGGATTATCAGACGCTCTCTATTGTTAATTAAAAACCTGCCATCCTGGAGAGACTACTGCTATTTTTAACTAACCCTCCTCTCCTCCCCCTCCTCCTCCTCCCTGACTCTCAGCTGACATCAGGTGTTAAGTTTGGCAGTTTAAATATACCTCACAAAATCATTCTTTGTGGCTTGTCCTCTTTATTAAGTAGTGAATACACAAAAGAGACCACAAATAACAAAGACAAAGAGAATGTGTGGCTAAATTAATTAATGGAATCAGTTGAAGTGAAATAATGCATGTAGCTTTATTTTGCCAATAAACCGAGATGGGCCATAAATGGTATTCTAAATTGCCCGGTAGTGTACACTATGCCGATGAATTAAATATTTTAGCAAACATTTCAAACTGTAACTGTTCATAGGCGCATGGATTCAATTTACACTGACACGAAATTCCAGATGGGTGCAACAGCTGAGAGCCTGCCGCTTGTAACACTCCTCTTCCACCCTCGCCTCCCACTTTCCCATCACCTTCCTCACCCCGCTCCCTCATCTTCAACAAGAAATGTGAGGTTCGACAAGCGCAGCTACCAGAGGGTTCGCTGACAATGAAGTGTGCTGGCGAAGAGCACTCATGCAGGGCAATCGAGATGGGCTGGCTGGTGCTTAATGGTACCGAGACACTTGGCACTCATGGAGTAGTCCAGGCAGCCAAATGGGGCCAAACTTGCAGCCATGAACGCTGCCGCTGTGTGACGGGAGGGGTGGGGGTGGGTGGGTGGGGGGTGGGGGGGTGCAGCATCAGTGTAAGTTGAGTGTCTATATGTGTGAGTGTGAGTTTGGGGGGGCGGGCGACAACAAAACGAACAAATGTAACCGTAATAATGTTTTCACTTGTGTCTATGCACTTTCATGAGCGTGCATGTTGTATGCATGCAGAGCTCAGGCTGGTATTGGTGTATCTGCCCGCCCCCACCCTCTTCTTCACTCCCTCTTTGGCAAGGCTGAGGGCCTTCAGGCTGGAGGAAAGAGGGTGGGATCGAGGCTCGCTGGCTGGCAACAGTCCCCAGGTGAGCGATGAGATGAGGGGAGACGGAGGGAGGCATCTGCCTGCAGCATCAGGAAAGCTCCAGGAGGGGATTCCACCAACCATTTCCAGCCTGCTACGGAGCAGCTAACAGCAGGGAGCCACCGCCAGACTGCCTGGCTGCCTGCAATCTGCACGGATGGGTGGGGAACGCCAACGCTTCACACAGATGTACACACATGTGCCCACACTTGCAAGTAAACATGTAATCACTCAATGACAGAGGCACACACAAACAAACACAAGCATTAAAGTAAGTCCTCGCAGCAGGACGGCGAGGAGTGGAGTGGCTGGCAGCGAACCAGTGAATGCATCATTGTTCGTGGGTTGTAGTTCCTAAACCGTTAAGTGAATGTCAACACTGAAAAGATGAAGAACACTGTCTATTTCCATCCTTTTATCATATGTATGCACTGGTAATCCAATAGATGCTCAAATAACCTGCAGAGGCAGCAGGCAGTGTGGTTGGCTTCATTCTGTCACAACACCTGCCCTGTCCACCACAATACTCCCCAGCAGGATCAGCATTTGGATCACACCATCACAGTGCCCCGCTCTGTTCCAGCTCAACACACCGAGGTTAAGCACAGTTTTGAGGCAGTTTAAAATGGCTCAGCCTCATTTAACCTAGCATGGTGTCTTATTGAAATGTGAGGATAAGGCCAGCTCAGGCTGCAAGATCCCACAACACCAGGCAAAACATAGTACTGTTGTAATATGCTGTGTGTCTACCCACACGTTTTAATGTTCTTCAAGATCAAGTTTTACTGTCAAAGTAATTTTCAATGTCATGTCACCTATTATTCATTGCTGCTGAACAATAACAGTCATAAAAATGTAAAATATAAACATGAGGTTCAAGAAATTCTGCTGAACAGAATTAAAAAATAGGTGTATAATAAGTGTCACAGGAGTTGATCATATAAAAAGACAGTATGCATAAGAAGTCTTTTTTTAACACCATGGTATTTTATAATTACAGAAAAATAACTGAAGGAAGTATGGCATTTTCGGCAATATAGAGAACCTATTAAAAATGCATGATAAATAGCCTCTAATGGGGTTGTAGCTAACAGAAAAATCAGCCTTGTGCTGATCAATTAGCTTAATGGATACATTAACTTATATACTTTAATTGTCAATTAAAACCAAGAACCCAAATGATGCATTGCTCTTCATAATGGCCTTTTAATGAGGTTAGATATTCATTTGCCTTTGATTCGTCAGCTGCTTACAGTGCCAGTTGTGCAAATTCTACAACAGTTGTAACGACTTAAGAAAATTATCAGCAGCAAAGAAAAGGGGCTTCTTAATAAAAATGATGTAACTGTAATAATGGCAAAGGTCTTGTAATGAACACTGTCCCCAAATTAGGTTTATGTGATGAACGGTGTCACTAACGCAATAACCACATGGGGCTTGGGGAGTGAGGAGGTGAGGGCTAATTTGGACCCTCCTCCACTCTTTTGGCACTGCTTTTGTACAATCTGACATACATTGTATTGGGAGGTGGGCATGTTTTTCAGTGGTAAAATCACTGCTTTTTCTAGTGAGTAGCTCTTTGGTGAGTTGGCGAGGTGTTATGACTAAGCCATTATTTGTTTCCTGAGGAGCAGCAGGTTGCTCAATGTGTGAGATGAGAAAATGAGTGTACTTCGAGCGGGTGTCATCTCTGCTGGCCCCACTATGTCATTTCATCTTTTGTTTCCCCCCTTCTGTGCACGCGCACACACACACACACACACACACACACACACACACACGCACAGACACACACCCAAGAATGCAAGTGAAAATCCACACTCCTATGTAAAATTACATATAGGCACATAATAGAAAATAAGCAAAATAGATCTATGCATGGCTACACTGAGTGCACAGGCATATAATCAAGTTAAACATATTAATGTGCAACACTGTGAGGCGCACAGTGAGGAACACAATCTTACGCTGTAAGGTACAGCGTCCAGTTACATATTGCCTGTCATTATTTTGTGCCTTTTTTGATGTATTATGTGACTAAGAGCCCTGTACTGCAGACATGAAAGCATCTTCATCTCCTGCTATCATCAGGCAAGGCTCACACAACGCACTATAGACTCTTTGATGTAGAGTGGTAGCTACCAAATGAAACACATAGCTGCATGAAACCTTCTATTTCACTATTTACTGTCCTGCAATCTGTTGGACTTGTAGGTATTAATCAAAGTTCATTTGAAATGCTGACTCTATGTTGTCAACAGAGATATAACATTTTACTTCTGTAGTGGTGCCAACTCGTTTACATTTTATATCAAATTATTTACTTCTTTCTCTTGTGTTCCTGTGTAGTTTATATAATTCTATAAATATAAGAACTTTTTGTACTATATGCTCTCCATCAAATGGATAAACAGCTCTGCGTTAATTTGAAAAATGATTTGAAATGTAAAAGTCCCCAAAGCAAACTTGTTGTGTCATGCAATTACATACAAATCCAATGCAAAGACGCAAATAGACATGAATTTGCCCCAAGTGAACATAAAAATGTGTGTGATTCACATATTTGTACGAGCTGAAATGTTGTTGTCTCAAAGCCTATCAGCGTTGACATTCTCCTCCTATCATTAATAACATCCTGACGTTGTTGCATCAGAAAGGGAGAAAATAATTTACATAGCGGTCTGTGATAGTGCCTCATTTTGTACAGAGCCCAGATTAAAATCTATGTGTTTGAATGCATATGTATAAATCATAGACAAAGATTGGTATAAATGATAAAGTTGCTGCCCTATTTACGTTATTTTGAGTGTTGATGAAGCAATTTTAGAAATGGAAGAGTAGTCATGGCAGAACAGAAGCATCAAAAGGGGTGAGGGGGAGTTGCGGCTTTCAGAGATCACCATAGCTTTGAGCCGGTGATGTTAACACACCTTGAATGGAGCAGCCTCTTCTCCCCACAAAGAGGCAAATCCATTTGGTCAGTCTTGAATTTAGCGACATTTTAAGTTGAGGCAGCGAGGACAAAAAAAACATTTCAATTTGTCAAAATAAATGTGTCACACTCATTGCTTCCATCCTCTCCCATCCTCTGATGTTTTGCCCCATGCTGCTGCTATTTTTGATGGGCCAATGCTCCCCAATTGAAAAGGTGCCCTGTCACCAGCTTCATGTGAAATTACACTTTACTTACCTTTAAAGAGGGTCAACTCCATAGGGAGAAGGAGTTGAGTGAGTGAAAGAGAACAAAAGACTACAGCACAGTTAGAGCATATCATGTGGCATGTATTAAGCCCGTTTGAATAACTAAATTCATAAACAGAGCCACGTCCCCCGCACGCATGCATCTACTGTAGATCCCTCTCCCACTCACTCATTCAACACATCTTTCCCTCCTGGGTTGCCAAGGTAGCAGCCAGTGTTGCAGTCAGGAGGCTCCCACTCTCAGTTCCCAAGGCCCCGCTTCCAATAACACACACACATAGGCACACACTTGCCCACGTAGAAGCTCAGGGACAAACACACACACGCACGTAAACCACCCCCTCTTGGTGGCTCCCTGAGCCTTGGGGCCAGTGGACTGCAGCCTGCAGTGAGTGGGCTGGTTGGCTGGCTGTGCTGCTGAGATATCGCAGGCAAGCTGACAGACAGAGAAGCCCCTTTCAAACTTGGATAACCCTGTTACGTCAGGATCGCGCAGCCTACTGTGCTGCACCTGCTTGGACTCTCTCCGGGAGCACAGAGTGAGCAGACCCATAAGCCCTCAGCCATCCACCCCCAGCCCTGCAGCACACACATGCTGGGGACAACGGGACTGTCTGGCTCTCTCCTGCCCAGGTACAGTGCACTCCGAGTGGCGGGTCGGAAGGTGAGGAACCAGCTCTGAGGCACATTCAGCTGCTGGATCTGAGGCTGACACAGGGGACAGTCGCGACCTCTGTGCTCCATGTAAAGGGCACTCAGAGTGGAATGAGAGGGGACAGAGGCTGTCTGAAGTCAGGGTCACTGGAGAAGCAGTACAGCCAAGCAAGCTCTAAGGGCGTCCAATTCTGGGTCCTAAGCAGAGGGAGGTGCAGGAGGTGGGGTGGGGTGAGGTGGGAGTGGGGGGTGGGGGGGTGTTATGAGGAGAGAGACAGGACATTCTCGCGACCTGGGACTCTGAAACTTTAATGTGCGTCTGCCTGCTTGTGTCTGCACTTCTGAGCCTGGCAGCTCTCTTAATACCTGGCTTTGGAGATGTCAAATCCTTTTTTCATCTCTTTCCCTGTCAGCTTTGTTCACGCTATCTCCAGCCTTCAGCCCATTTCAGGTTCAGATAAATGCGGCCTGTATGTGAGATGTAAACACTGCGCCACATCTCGCTCGGCATCAATTCAGCAAGGATGTGAAAAGTATGAGATGGTTTGTCACTACATTGCATTTGTGTTGTTTAGGTGTTTTGGAAGGTTTGAAATTGGTCCCATGATAAGACAAACGGAGGAATAATAGCAAGTTTGTTCCCATCACTCTAGTAAGGATGTGAAAACAGCTTGGCTTGCAATCTGAAGTACAAAGAGAATCCGCTTTGCTCCAGAGCATGTTGTCAATGTATATTTCAGTAGCAACAAAGAGATGTGGGTAAACTGAGGTTTATATGGTGAATATTTGATCTGCTCCCCGTTAGACTGACAGACCTTGTGCAGGAGCTAAGCCCATCTGTCCTTGTAGATCAGGGTTAGATGCATATTTTATGTGTGCAATACTTGTGGGTGCACTTGATGTTCCATAACAGAAATGGAACGACAATGAAACTAATGGATGTGTGCTGCCTGAGCCACGGACTTGTGCACGCAAAGCAAGCCGAATCCCCCAAACCGGAGATATTTTTTGCACCTATGTGAATAGGGTGTACTTGTCCTTATGTAAGAAGTGGGTTTGCAGCAGGCATTCACACGGTACTGAAGCTGCTGTCTGTCAGAGGTGCTCTGACTTGAACTACTCCACAGCTGACATCATAGTCCATCTATTTTTCATAGCCAACATCTGCTTGGCTTGCTACATTGTCACTATGATTTGCATCAGCTCCCCAGATTCCATGTATAAAACCAACACATGGAAGGTGACTAGAGTAGTTTGCACCAAAGACTTTCGTCAGTGTGCTTTGGGATGATGTCTTTACAGGGTTTGATGTAGACATGAGAATTAGTTCATCTGCATCAAGAGTAGAAAAATGCTGTTTCCATTCCGAAAAGGTGAGTGGAGTTTGCTGCTGAAAGCTGGCAATAAGCAAATGCTACCTGAAGGTAAGCCAGAACAGAGCAGACGCATCGCAGCTGGTAAACATGGCCAACTGTTTACTCAACAAGCAAGTCAAATATCGTATATATCTCTACAGAGTAAAGGCTACTGAGCTTTTGGCTACTGTGAATCCCAAAAAATGATTGGACCCCCCCGCCCCACCACCCCCAATGCAATCAATCCTTATTCCAGCATGAAAAGCCATTTTCTTCTCCTCCGTGTCATTATGAAAACAAATGTATTCATTTCTCCAGCAGAAATGCAGCTGATGCAGAAAAATGATCCTGAAAAATGACTTACTGACAAGGATCAGTCAATTCCATTTCTCTCTGTGTAAGTGTGTGTTTGTGCATGGGCATGTATAGAAGTTCATGAGTGATGATTCAGCATATTGCAAGGTCCACATTGATTTTTTTCTAGCTCACAATAAGGGTTTGCGTGTATTTTTGGGTGGTTGCTTCCCTGTTGTTCCAGATGAGTTTTCAGACTTGCAATTTGCAGCTTCAATCCTCATTTTTGCTTCCTTTTAAAGAAACAGAGCCAGAAGTGGAACCTTCTATAATCAAACAGTGTCTCAGAGACATCATGCCCTGGCCAAAGAGCATTTGTACATGTTACATTCTCTCTGCGTGGAATGTTGGACAAAAAATATAAACGCCACTACAGTATACACACTTAATTCAAACGATTTTCTTGAAGATATCTTCTCCTTAAGAGTACACAGGCAGACCGAGGAGGCCTGAGGCTTTCGTGCAAGTGTGTGTGGGCTGCAGCTAGGTGCGTGTAAGCTAGCCTTTAATAAAAGATTAACCTGCATGTCTCTGCCTTGTTATGAGCTCACCAGCCAGAGATAGTTGTGCAAGCAGGCAGGTGGGTAGGCAAGCAGGGAGGCATGTGGGGAGCAAGAAAGACACCCAGAGGTGGCTGTTAGACCAGCTGAAGTCAGCCAGGGTGACAGTCGGAGCTGGAGTGTCTACGCCTGCCCGTAACCACCCGAGCCTCACGCCACAATGGCGTCATTGGAGCTGACAGGAGCAAGTCCACAGGAAGCTGAGGACCTGTCTGTCTCTCCTACTGTACCTCTGGGAGGCTTACATGCTCACACCTCATCAGCAAACACTCACAGATCAATTAGGCCGCACACTCGACACAAAAGCACTATACATTGCAAAATATATGCACACCAAAAACGACTGAATCTGTGAATTTGTTGGCGGAATACTTGAATCTTGTAATGATAAAATATTTGAAACTAAACTTTGTTCTATAATCCTCAAACTCTTCACACTGCATAATAGAATATGACGGCCTTAATAACCCCATCAATATGAATAATGTGTAGCTACAGAACACTCTCACCATCCTCAAGACATTCTGAGGTTTCCTGCTGAAAATTCAACATGTTAAAAAATATCCTCTCCTTCCTTGAATCACTCTGATAAATAATGTCAAATTATTAAAGTAGAGGTTGATCTGTCTTACATCGATGTGTAGATATTTACTAAAGACGACAAAGGGTACAGGTGTATACATTGGCCTATAAAGAAATGGTGCTCTCTTTCCTCTTCTTCCCGTCCTTCTCTTTTCCCCTCCCGCTAGCAAACCTGGCTTAGTCGGTTAATGATTTGGATGACTGTTAGAGTATAAAGCCTCTTGGCATTCCCTGTTAGAGGAGGGGATCTGTGGTTTGTTAGCCTAAAAGTTTGCATAAGGAAATTGCACCCATGGGAGAGCAAAACAGGCATACACCAGAGGGGGAGATTGAGGGAGGGTGGGATATATTTATAACTTTTTGCGTTGATGCAAAGTCATCAGAGAGGCCTTGTAGTGCAGAGCAGAGAAGTACCCTAAATGGTTTAGAAGTGAGCGAACAAACAATTCTACCTTTCTCTCACATTCCCCATTTAGGGCCCAAGCAGGTTTACAGCAATTCTGTTCGTTTTTTTAAACTCCCTCCAAATATCAGCTTGGTTCCTCACTGCCGCTTGGCAAATCACACTTGAGGGGAAAATCGGGAGGAGAGAGAACATGGTGATGGTGATGATGATAGCATGTGGTATCCCAGTGTTATTTTTGTACACACCGTCCTCCATTATCCTGGTGTATCTGACTCTCAGGCTCCATTTTGTGGCCCATTAGAGAGAAAGAGGAAGATGGTCCTAGAGAGGAATTGTAGTGCTGCGGAATATGCTTCAAAGAATGAGAGAACAGAAGGAGGCGGGAATGGCCGGGCTAGTGGCCGTTTCTGGTTTACAGTCAACATTGTCATTGCTATTGGCCTTTTGGTTGTACTTAATTTATTACAGGAAATCTAATTAGGTGATTATGTTCGGGTACATATCTCTGTGTGTGTGTGTGTGTGTGTGTGAGTGTGTGTGTGTGTGTGTTTACTCTCTCCAACTTGCCTGCTATCTGAGAATGGCTTGGTGATCCACTCTGCCTGCCAGCCTGGTGCTCTTTAATGAGATTATCAGGAGAAGAGTGTCAGTAAGTAGGATCTAAAATGAAAGCCATTATGGAGCATTATCACAGAGCCGCACCAACCCCCTCCCCTGATCCATCTGCTGTATGGCCACCCACACAGCCACTACGCCCAGATTACAGCCATGATTAGCACCGCGAAGTGCTGCTTAATTTAAACACCTCTGGAGAACATGTGGCACTTTGCCGCATTGCTGACTCACAGCGCTTGAACACGCACAGAGGGCAGAGATGGATTTCTCCTCCTAGAAGACAATGCATGCATGCAATGACTACTGTCAAACACTTAAATTGTTTGGAATGGTGTTGAGCCGTGGGCTTGTGTACACTTGTGTAAAGTGAACTATTCATTTCATATTTAATTCTGTACATGTGTGTCTTCATTCAACACACAGCGTACTGCTAGCGTACTGTATCTACACCTACCTTTTGATCCTTTAGCAGAATGTGAACAGTAATGTCTCTCTTAACAACACTTTTATTATTCTGGCCAATCTACTGTCTACCGCAAATATTACAAAAAAGATTGTGACAGGTGAACAAACACACAAAATAAATCCTTACAACAAACATAAATTAAACAACAATTTAAAATAGGTGGTTTGTTGAGTATTGTAATATAATATTATATATATTTAAAATCAGGGCGCTAAAGTGAATAGGAAGCCAAGTCTTAAAGTGCCAGGATCAGGCCAGTCAAAATTGTCAATATAGAAAGCAAGCATCTAAATCCCTTCCAGCTCTAGATGAGCTCAGTATAGTAGCTCCCATTGTGTTTAACTCTTTCCTTTTTCCCTTGGCAAAATTGCCTTTGGGCACTACCTAATCATCACACAGTATACTACATTATATCTTAATTTCTTGCATCACATTGTCATTGACAGCCGATTGACTTAAGTTTAGGTGATTTCAGTGAAATACATGCTCCTGTATGGGGAGGAATCCTACAATTTCAAAACCTATTGGATACACCTCAAATCCTGTGAAGGCTAAATTGATTATTTTCCAAGTTCACAAAAAGGGAAACGCAAGCAACAGTATTCGAGTTACATGGACGGTCTCCGTTCTGTACCTGTGATCTTGTCGCGAACCAGCTTGCAGGACTCAATCTCGCCGATGCTACCAAACAGGCTGCGGAACTCCTCCTGGGTCATGTTCTGCGGCAGGTAGTTGACAATGAGGTTGGTCTTGCTGTCGTCATTTGATTGGCCGGTCTGCATGGGCGAGGGACAGCCGCGGCTGTTGGTGGTCGGCCCGTTGGCTGTGGTGCCTCCTCCGCTGGGGCCATTTGTCACTGGAGCCTCCATGTTACTGATGATCTGGAGCAGGGCAAAGAGGAGGAGGAGCGAGGAAGAGGTGAGGAGAGGAACCACAGAGCGAAAGTGCAGGGAGGAAGAAGGAGAGACATAGCATTCATTAGCAAAGGCCTCTGTCATTTGATTTAGAACATTTTGAACACTTAATATGTAGCAAGGAATACAAGACTGACAAAGTGGTTATTTTCTAAGTTAATTTTCTAAAAAGCATGACTTTTTTGCATTAAGTCAAATCAGCAGTTTGGGTAAAAAGGTTTTTAAAAGGCCTGTTTCCAGAAATTTGAAGGGTTTTAAACGAGCTTTGCACATACATTATATCACTGTTTTGGAATTGACGTACAATTATTTCTTCCCTCACAGGGATTCAAATGTTATAGTGAAATAGTAGAAAAAAAATAAACTGTACAATGTTTCTCTGTTTGGGATAGAGTTAGTAAATACATTATTACATTATACGGGTAACATCTGTCAAACCATCAATATTTTTTCAGGTATTTGATTATTAACTTTTGATTTACTTATTTCAAAGCAGAGTAAATACTTATACATCTTGCTAAAAATGCTGAAAAGTTTCTGAATGATGGTGTTCAGTTTTATATTTGTTAGAAATCATGCTGTCAACAAATGATGAAGTTGGTGAAAAACAGATTGCCTATCATGTCATACAAACATTTTATAAAAAAATTTAAAAACCCTAATATGGAACCACAAACTAAACATATAGTGAACACACTATACACAGAACAGGCTACATTAAACATTGAGAAATAGACCCTTTTATAGTTTGTGAACAATGACGAAATAGTTAAGTGTGGGCATGCAGTTTGGGAACGGAAGTACGACGCAGTGCAATAACTTGTCAAGCTATGTGAGGGCATTAACAACCAAAGATCGCTAATGCAACTTAAACACATTGACTTACCATTCATATACTATTCGTGAATGGGTAGAATATATTAGCAAGTGGATCTCTATTTAGTGGCCAGATATATACTTGGTGGTATTTGGTGGAAGCATGTAAAGTTACACCAGCGAGAAATTACGAGCATAGATGCTTACAGCTATGTTCCCTGTGTTCATGTAGAGAATGTCAAATACCATGGCACTGAGTTTTTAAAATGCTACAAACACAAGCTTTATTGATCTGTCCAGCAGTAGTCAATACGTTGAATAGCTTGCAGCCATAGGCGCAGCCATCCGGTCGAATGTGTCTGTGGTTGCTCTTAGTAACAGGTGGGAAACAGTAGTAATATGTGTCATTATAAAGGCCTTAAATACATTTTTAATACATATTCATAATTCTTTTATTATCTATGCCAACCATTACTGTTAATTACTACGAGCAACCACCGACACATTCGGTTAACACGATCACTCCGCTGTTGGAATATTGATTCTGAGAAGCAAACCTGCAAAAAGCAAACATTTTAATGCTAACTCGTCTGGGTGGCTGGTGCACTTCTGTGGCGATGCGAGCATGTTTTTGATGCTCATTGGCTGTAAAAGGGTCTATAAAACTAACACTAGAGACAGATAGACATTGATGATGACAGGAAGTTCTCTGATAGCTGCAGAGGTTTATGGGCGGGGCAACAACAGGGGCAGCCCTTCAGCTAGCTATTTGACTGCTGATGCTGCTGCTGGGGCAGAGAGAAGCTTGTGTTTTCTAATCTGGTTTTGCAGAGGATCTCAGGATCTCAGAATCTCAGAATCTCAGAATCTCAGGATCTCAGAATATCAGGATCTCAGGATCTCAGGATCTCAGAATCTCAGAATCTCAGGATCTCAGAATCTCAGAATCTCAGAATCTCAGAATCTCAGAATCTCAGAATCTTAGAATCTCAGAATCTCAGAATCTCAGAATCTCAGAATCTTAGAATCTCAGAATCTCAGGATCTCAGAATCTCAGAATCTCAGAATCTTAATATCTCAGGATCTCAGGATCTCAGAATCTCTCAAAGTGTTAACAAAAACTTTGAGCTTGGTGTAAGTGTGAAACAACAGCGAAAAAAAAAAGAAAAGGTGAAGGAGTGCGTGTCAAAAGTCGGAGGAGGAAGGTAGGTTGCACTTTGCTTTTCTACCAGAGCACTCTGATACATATTTAATAGAAATGCTTATTCTGAGCGAACATTATTCTCCAACAAAAGCAATGTGTGGAGTGAAATTATTCATGCATTTGCATAAAAAACATTTGTTTGATCAAATTAATAGCTTTTGTTGCATATATGGGGGAGTGTGTATGTGGGGGGAGTGCCAGTGTTTCACAAATGGAAAGAGTGGAGACCACTAAATCTAATCACTAAACGGTGGGAAGATAAAACGGAAAAAAGAAGATGAATGCGCTGTTATAAATGTATAGAGCATCATTCTATCTTGACTCATACCGAACCAGACCAGGAGACTGTAAGCAGAATGTTTATTATCTTTTAAATGTCCTGCAGTGTCACACCTTGCACTGATAATAGATCTTGTCTCATATGTTTGCAAATTCATCGAAAAAAGGCCCGATCCATTTGAGCACAAACTCACACAAAGTTCCCTTCATAATGCTGCACGAGCACTGCAATGAACTGCAGAATTAAGATGCAAATATTCTTTAATCTGATTTAATCAAATTTTTAAAGTCATCGCTCAGATCTCTCCCTTTCCGCTGCTCAACCATTCAGCTCCCTGTCTATTTTTAACCATTCTTAAGTACACGCAGACAGGCTGCACTTGGAAGCAGGGCTGGTTTTAGCAAAGGAGAAACGGCACACCAGTCGTATTTCGCTCTATTTCTGGATTATCAAAAGACTGGACCTGTGTTCTAATAATATATCTCGAAGCAGAATTAAAAAATTTCCCAGTTTGTCCAGAAATAGTTTTCAAAACCATTTTAGACATTTCATTTTTAATCACTTTACTTTTATCTATCTACCTGCGAGTAGTGGTAAGAAGGGAAGATGATAAATGAAAAGCAGGCATACAAATAACTCTTTAGTTACCAAACAAATACCACTCATGTTAATACTAATATCAATATAATATATAATAAAAAAGTGACATCACCAACATCAAAAGGATGATTAAGAAAAGTCAAATGGTGTGCAGTTAATTTTAATGAGAAGATCAGAGCTGCTAAAAAAAAACTGGTTTTCATCCAGGTACTTAGAATTTGGAATGTATACATATCATAATATATAGAAAATACCTATAACAAAAATGCCATGGGATGTCATAGAGGGGCCATCTTTTCTGACATTAGGAAGATCTTATAAAGGGCTGTGTTTCTACTTATCTTTTTCTCCATCTAAGTGTTTAGGAGCAGCAGCAACACAATGTCAGTCTTTAATCTGCTCCCATCCTCTCATTTTACACACGCACGCACGCACGCACACACACACACACACACACACGCACGAACGCACGCACGCACGCACGCACGCACGCACGCACGCACACACACAGTCTGGCATAGGCAGGGAGTGGAAAAGCCCATACTCAAATACACACACACACACACACACACACACACACACACACACACACACACACACACACACACACACACACACACACACACACACACACACACGCATACACTTGGATGCACAGAGAGAACAATGGCCCAAACCCACAGCAGAAAACAAACAGACAGGGAGATGTCTAAAAGCTCTCAAGATGAGAGCTGCATGCAAATTGTTCTTTTGACAGTATCCTTTCCTACTCACTCACCGCTCTACCACAACAGAGATACAGAGACAGACTGAGAAAGACAGAGGGGGTTGGGGGGGAGGAGAGGTAAAGTGGAGAGGAAGGAGAGAATAGTATCTAGCCATAACAGAGTTGATTGGAGAGGGCCTTATTAAATCTGTTTACATTCCCTGCTGCGTTACATTCTGTCAGTGAGACTTTCAACTCCATGGGACGTTTTCTGAGGAGTTTTTCCACCAAAATGGCTGCCTCTAATTAACAGGGACCTGCCGAGTCCCAGTGGCCAATTATATTCCTCTCCTTGTCCCTGCCCACCAGCATTTGTGCTGCTCAGCAGTCCACTTCATGTTGGTTGTGAACACTCGGCTGCCCCTGCTCTCCCACTGAGGAGCCTAGTGCTGTGGACACAACTCACTGTCCTGCTGACTTGGTACAACACACAAGACAACACACAAGCCCTCTCAAGATCTCAGCCTCGAGATACAGCTTCTTCTACTCACAAGTTGTAATTCTACACATGTAGGAGGCAGAGCCAGCTTCTAGCCACAAGTAATACATGTGGACAGTGTGCAGTTGGTGGAGACATGTAACAGGAAAACAGTAGATGCTTACTGTAAGTTGGAAGATACCTGATGATTCTTAAAACTGGCATCTTAAAGGGCCAGTGTGTAGCATTTATGGGGATCTAGTAGCAGAAATGGAATAAAATACTCATAACTCTGTTTTCATTGTTGTATAATCACCTGAAACAATCGTTGTGCTTTCTTGTTTTTATTTGACCTGAAGGCCTCCGTAGTTCCCCAACATGCTTGTGGCACTGATGTAACGCGAGCTGCAGAGTGCAAAACCGCGGTGCTGGCAGCTGCCGCCTGACTTCAGTTTCTCCTAAAGAAGTGTTATTGTGGTAAGGATGGCCTCTGAGCGAGGCGAACAGCGCCGTCATGTGTTTGCACTCTGCGGCCCACATTACCGTAGTCTTGGAAAGGGAGGAGTGAGCGGAGGGGTATTCAGTTGGTTGCACTCTGCAACCACACAGCTAGATGCCACCAAATCCTACACACTGTCCCTTTAAGAATGACAAAGTGATTTGGCTTGAATCAAACAATGCTGAAGCTACAGTTGCTATAAAGCAAAGTGCATGGGGGGACAGATTAATTTTTAATGAGAGCTAGAGTGCTCAATACAGGAGAAAGGGAGCAACAAAGGACAAATTATACTGCTGAGCAACTTGAGTAAGTGTCTGCAAGGGAGTAGAGGCCCGTCAGAAATGCCCACGGTTGCAGCATGTTTTAATGAAAGCTAAACAGCCCAATTGATCTGAACGGCTGTAGTAAAAATATAAAACTAAACTAAAAACTAAAACATCAACATGTACATATAAATTGAAAAATAAGCATTTTTTTATTCTCATATAGAATATATGCATATTCTCATATAAATACAATGGGTGAACACGTCAGCAGCTGAATATTTCTCCTCACTCATCTCTGCACAACTTCCTCTACCCTTGCGTACCCCCGGTCCTCTCTCCATCAATCTCTGCTCCAGTTCCAACTGTCTCAGTCAGCAGCATCACCAACCAGTGCGCGTATTTATGTAAACACAGTACAATATCAGATCATATTACTTCATGGGTGTGTAAAATGGCTGGGCCATCCATTTGTCTCCTTACCATCTTTGGCTGTGTCAGCAATCCCTTCTCTGCCCAGCCCTGGAGCTGTGGGAGCTCTGCCTGACGCCACTGTGTCTCTGTCGACCCCTATGGAGCGGAGCACAGGGAGGGAGGGACGCACAGCCCACCGTCAACATCATACACTCACTTTACAGGGTTAAGTTTGTGGTGGGATTTGGGGTGGGGTGGGGCGGTTGGGGTGATAGGGAAAATGGCGGCTCACGAGAAAAATACAGCTAAGCCTTTTACGGTCCACCAGTCACACTAAAACAAAGACAGGTGGCTCAGGATTGGTTTGGTAGGTGTGACTGCTGAGATGAGTGAGTGCTTTGTCTTTGGGAAAGAATTGGGGTGATGGTGTAGATTTGGAAAAAACGGCATGACTCAAATTGTTGAACTATTTCTCTCATGCTGAAAATGGAATTGCTAAGATAGAAATGGGGATAAAGACATTCTTTCATTTTTTTTCAGTCGGTTTTAATAATTTGAGAACTGATTGAATAAAATTGCATGCGTGTGTTGAAGCTGGCAGATTGGTGTGGTGACTGCAATGACCTTGGCAGAGTTTATAATGAGGGTTTCCCTCCTGCTCTCTGTGGGTAAACAAGCCTGTGGTTGAAGAGACAGAAATGCCACAAATGAGCAGGAAGTCTGTTCACTAGCTCTCCAGAGCAGGGGGCTTAAATGCCTGCAGCTATCTACGGATGCTACAAGCAGCCAATTTAGCAGGAGAGGAGGACGAGAGGAGGGATGACCTCTGCCTTCATTTACTCCTGCAGCGAGATGAAGAGAGGGAGTGAGGGATCAGATGGGAGGGGGAAGAAAAGGCAAGGGCTGAGTAATGGGGAAGACACTTCCAATACTTCAAAGAAAGAAAGAGAGAGAGAGAGAGAGAGAGAGAGAGAGAGAGAGAGAGAGAGAGAAAGAGAGAGACAGAGGTGGGGGAGTAGAGAAAGAGGCTGTACATGTTCTGTTGTCAATGTGTCTTGTAAATTTGAGCAGAAATGCATAATGGAGGTCTAAATGAGAGTGAACTGTCAGCTTGAAAGGGAAACAGAAGATGCAGAGGGGCAGGGAGGTCAGGAGAGAAAAGAGGACAGAGGATTTAATTTCCACTAGCTGACAGGTAATGGTGAATATTGGGATATTTTGGGGATGTTCCTATTCAAATATCAAGTTGAGCCAGCTTTGTTTTAGTCTGGTGGTATAAGGGTAACTGTTGAATAACGGTTGTGTAAAATATACCAAACACTTTCTACTCCGTGAATCGGACAGGGACAAATTGGTTAAAGGCATTCGTTTTGTGTTTGAATTTAAAATCGAATATATCACAACATTGTCAAGCCCTTGGCTGTGATAGGTCGACCTCATGCAGGTGTGCCAAAGCCAGTGAGGTGTATTCATAACCGTTTGAAAGAGCCAAGAGTAAAGGGCGCCAGGGATAGCTACACCCCTGAGGCTGAGGTACCCACGCGAGGTACAGTTTGCAGCCACCACACACAGAATGGTGGACCAACATTCATGTCATTAAGAGGACAACAGTATAACTGTATAGCATGCTGTTAAATGTAAAGTGGAAAAAGCTACCCTGAAAAAAGAAAATGTTAGGCAGAGGTGAAACATCAAAAGCATTTTTCACCCATTCTGCAAAGCCGTCATTCTGTGTCGCGGTGGAATGGGATGGTGTGCCGCAGCAAGCAGACACTGCAGTGTGATCGCAGCATGTACAAATGTGGTGATAAAAATGTAAGAAGCAGCAAGCAGATGTATGAGTCTCCATTTCCACAGTCAACATATAGTGCAAGAGAGCATAATGTCGGAAAAAAAGGGAATATTACATTTCTCAGAAGTGCGTTTAACTCTCGGCGCTACTCAGTGCTCAATATTCAATGCTCAACCATTTGATAAAACAAACGCGCGCGCACACACACACACGCACACACACAATTTCATCTTTCTTCATTTTCTCGCTGTCCTCGCGTTTATCACATGAACACACACATGTGCGTCTTCTGATAAAATCTCAAATAACACTGGAATAAGGGTGCAATGCAATTACATTCACCAACCATTGAGATGAAAAACCGCTCATGGATACATTTTCAATTATTCAGGGAATACATTTCAGTCTGTGCTCAGATGCTGGGAAAACGTATTATATAATCGATACACTCTATAACGCCATTAATATTTGATGCCACAAAAGTGCTTCCTGTCTCCTTGGGCTCTCGGCCAATGGTGTCTGGGTACTGCAGTCAAATAGGACGAGTTTTATCTGCCTTGAGCAAGAAAGGGGAGTAAACATTTGTTTTCCTCTAACAGTCGAAAATACCAAAGGCACAAGCAGCTTTCTTTTAGATTTACTGTCTATGAATCCATTTTTACAAGTCTTTCTTTTACACTACACACAAAGATGATCTCTGTCTCTCCTCCACTGTCTTATGTCACTCATGGCTCAAGCTAAAAATGTAAAACTACCAAGGAGTTAGCGTTTTCCTTTCCTGTACTGTTCACCTTCGTCACTCCTCTTCTGCGTTTGCGCTGTAAAACCAGCACTTTATATTGCGGCCCTGGCGCAGGCTTCCCTCCCCCTTCTCTTACAGAGCTTAGACAATCAATTTACCCTGACTTGGCCAGGATAGATGGAGGCTGTAGAGACTGCGGAGTAGACAGTATGCTGCAGGATCTCTCCACTGATAGACACACTGCCTGGCAGCTACAAAATGGAGCCAGCATGCAACCATCTGACTTGGTAGACTTCGCCTCACCATCTTGCTTCAGATATTATTAGGGATTTCCTTATGCCTCATGCATCTTATCTTTATTTATTTTCTTTCCACATTATTTGGCTTGTTAAAAATGAGAAAATAGGATGACACGAAATAATAAAGAGAAAACATCACGGTATTCAAATGTATTGTCCGGTAATACACATGAATACAACCAAATACAGTGATTTGTGCCATGTGTCCCTTTATTGCTACCGCTAAGCAGCCACACCTCATACTGCTCAACTCGGGATGAAACTCCCTCTCTTTCCCCAAAAGTGATACTGAATTGGAGTTAGTGATATTGAATTGGAGTTCCTATCAGACTGACTGAGACACAAAGAGATTAATACGACTTTACTAGCTCAGCTTCGCGGCCAGTCGAGCTCCCTGTAATGCTCTCTGCGCTATCGATTTTTGGTTTTCTCTCGCCTCTCCCTTTCTTCCTGGCCGTCTCTCTCTCTTTCTCTCTCGCCATCTCTCCACCTCCAATAGCATCTTCTGAGCTCCGAAATGTCCTGCAGGTCAGACGGATGCTGGGCCGGATCAATCAGGGAAAGTAATCTGGGACGCCTCATGCACGCAAGCACACACACGCAGAGACACATTACAGATACTCAACGAAACACACACACACACACACACACACACACACACACACACACACACACACACACACACACACACACACACACACACACACACCTCCTCTGTTGCACTCTGGCCTGCCTGCCTCCAGTCTCATCGATCTGCATCTACTTTACCAAATGGATTCTTCTCTTCTTCTATCCTCCTGCACCTCTTTTCTCTCTGTGTGACTCGGAATAATAAATGTTCCAGACCACGCCAGACGTGTATGTAAGCAATTTTTGTCTTGACTCCCCCCCTGCCCCCACCTCTCTTCTTCCTCTTTTGTGATGTTTCAGTCTTCCAGTGAGATCGATGCAGCTTTCCCACACACTCCCTCACTGTCCCTGGGTAATCGGCACAAACTTGCGTAAGTTCAGAGGTCAGGAGATGACAGGATACAGCCAATTGCCAAGGGGTTTGTCAGACAGGATCTATATAATAACCTCAAGATTTATTATTATATATTATAGGATGATTCTTTTGACAAAGATTCTTATTTTCCAAATATTAAATATCTGATGTATTGCTCAGTTAGCTTAGTTAGAGTTTGGCACAACAGGTTTTGCCACACTTTTGCATTTAAATGTTCATAACCAAAGTTATGTAACTTGTTCCACTCTATTCACATTTACTTAATTATCTTTAATTAAAACACTTTTCTCGACATGCGGCATTGTGGGCAGTCAAAAGACAGACCATCCTTCAAGGACAATGACCTGCAGTGCTCCATATATATACAGTCACATTCTCTCTCTCTCACACACACACACACACACACACACACACACACACACACACACACACACCCCATGGTCTCCTTTGCTCAGCCAAACTGTAGGCGAAACTAGAGCCATTTGTCCACTGGCTGAATCCCAACTCTGCACCAACGCATGCAGAAAATTGGTGAGCATCTTGACTCTGGAGATGAAACTTCAATTTGTGCAGCTCCAATGACTGGTGCTCTGCAGTTCCTCCTTTGTGGGGGTGTGAGATCAGCTGGACACCTGCCTAGCTGTTTGGCTGAAGCCCGGAGCACGGGGACCGGGCCTTGGAATTGAAGGCCTGGCCTTGCCTGTCAACCCAAGTCCCTGTCCCTGGGTCCCAGCCCTAACCTAGCCTCCAAGGCCCTCATCACAGTTCCCCTAGTTTCACTCAGGTGCCAGGAGCAGTCCCTCGTTTGATGCCCCATGACCCCTATTTCTCTATCCAATCCTCAGCTGCAAGTGAACGCAGCAACATCATTCCAACAGCAACCTTCCCTTGAACAGCATCAAATCCCCATCAACAGCTTGCCAGCCTTTGTGCCAGATCTAGCTGCTGCAGCCAGCATCTCTGCTCCCAGCTCAGTCAAATCAGCAAGATGTCTCCGCTGTGCATCGCTGTCTGTCCTGCCGTAATCCCTGTGTGTGACGGATGGGAGTGATCACCGCCGAAGCCCTTAGCTAGGACATTTTGGTGGATTAAAGAGGCTAAATCATCGTCTCATCCTCTACATTGGATTTTATCCTAATTAAGCATCATTAATGTGGTTAAAGGTTTAGTGGAGATGATATCTATCGAACATGTAGGGCCTTTTCAGTAAGTATTAATCTTATTTCTGTGGATGGAAGGCATGCCAAAGACACATCGTGAATAAGAAAAAATGGGTAAAAACGAAGCGGGAGAGACGGGAGGAAACCTTTTCGTGCCGAGGTCATGATTACATCACGATGTTTGCTGGAGGCAAAACAAAGGAAAGACTGGATGCCTCCAGTCTTTCCTAACCCAAACCGCCACAAAGTAGCAGGCTAAAGTTCCAAGTTGAAAATGTCATCCTGCCTTTTGAGAGGACTGTGATTGACTGTGATTTGAGGCTCTAGCGAGCTAAAATATCGGCAACGAGTTTTAGAGATGGAGAGAAAATGTTCCTGATAGTTTTAACTATCGGAGAGATGGACAGACAACGGTTTAATAGTTTAACCTTCTGCTAACCTCAGCTGTCACGGCTGCTGCACCGCAGTGGTGAGCTCACCGCTCATGCAGAAAGCTAAACTATTGGAGAGATGGAGAGAAAAATGTTGCTAATAGGCAACGCCATTACTAAGGTGGAGAGAATGTTTAATAGTTTGGCCTTCTGCTAACCGTAGCCACAGCCATCAGCCTTTGGCTGTGGTTATAGCAGAAGCAAAACTATGAGCAACATTTTCTCCCCATCGCTGAAGAGTGGGACTAGAAGGTAGCCCAAAGGTTGCGAGATGGTTGAGGTTAGAGATTGACCTTGAATGGTTAAGGTTAGGCTAGAAAAAGAGTTTTCGCACATTTTCTGGAACTTGTGGGTAACGATCTAGACACTACCATCTCTGAAACGCTTCGCCAATATTTTAAAACTCTCTTTTTGACTGACTTTTTGGGTTGCTTTGCATTTTAAGCAGCTGCTGCGAATACTGGAATAGCAACATTTTCTGCAGGATTGTTATAGGCATCCAAAGCTGTATACACCCTCAGTTTCTCTTTACTGTGCACGCTTGGTTTCTCAGGCGTGTAAATGTCTGTCTGGTTATTTATGTAGTGTGAGGGGGTCGGCCAATGTGGTCCTGTTGGTTAATGTTAACTTTCTCAAATAACACTCGTGGACCCAGAGTGCGAGTGTGTGTGTACATGTTCAGAGAAACTCTAATTTTATTCAGCCATTGTTAAACTAGAAGTAACACCTTGCTGTTAGATGCCTCTTCCAACCAGTGAAGTTGCAGTTTCCATCCACATCTCTCAAAAATGAAGACATTTGCTAAAGGCGTTCCTGAGATATCTATCACATGAATGGGACGGACATGAGGTCACAGTGACCTTGACCTCTGACCACCCAATTTGAATCAGTTCATCCTTGAGTTCTGGTGGACGTTAGTGCCAAATTTCAAGAAATTCCCTCAAGGTGTCCCTGAGATATTACGTTCACAACAGTTTCACCCCGCCCACAAAAACACGTCATCATGTCCACAGGGCACATCCTTTTTCTCTCTCTGTCTTCCTTTGTCATGACACAAAGATCATGTTTGCCATGATTGTGTTTTTATCCAACCTAGTTACTTTCAATAAATATAAGTGGCACTACAACCGAGTCGACAGCACCGCGATGGCAAAAACCTGCATCATTTCGCGATTGCATTTCAGGGAATGGCTCGTGTTTCCATGCGGTGCTCATTTCCGTGTCGAGCTGAAGTTGCTTTTAGCTGGGCTGGGACAGAGGATCGAGGACGCAGGAACAGACAGTGAGGCACGGGGAGCGAGCAGGCTGATCCATCTGAGTCAGCACCATGTGTCATGAGCGAGGACACCACCTCCACAAGTAGCTGGCAGGTGACCGCGGCCACGCACCTGTGCAGGCAACCAGCCATTTTAGTGAAGCCGCCTCCTATCTTTAGCAAAAATACACTGAAATACACCGGCACGTGCATTAAACAAACATATGCAAACAAGCACAAATGCACACGGATTCAGAACCAACTACCCAACTATACATCGTTACTGTGCCCACCTGCATGTATCAGGTCAGAAATAAGCAATTCAGCAGTGTCGTGCTACTGTAACCAACTAGAAAGTACATTCCTCGCTTGCTCCAGCCTACAGATGCTTGTTTTGGGTATAAAAACGGGCCTTGAAGAACAAGATAACTGGCTAAAGCAACTTTCCCAAATGACGCCTTAAAGAATATTCTCCCTGAACACCTGAATATGAACTTGTAAACTCCTTTGACTGAACTGAGTTCTTCTCTATAATTCACAGTGGGAGTTCTAATTAAAACTGGTTTGAGGCTGGAAGTGGTAATATTGGCTTTGTTGAACAGGTATTTAAAAAGCTATAAGCAGCCTGGAGGTATACGATAAGAACAAAACCTACAGCACAGCACTTACACCGAGAACAAGAGAGAGAGAGGAACACTGGCCCGGCTGCTAAGCAGAGGCAGAGCGCTTCCTAATCTAATCACTGTTTTCCCCCATCAGCTGCATCTCAGACACGGCCTGCATGTGTGTGTGTGTGTGTGTGTGTGTGTGTGTGTGTGTGTGTGTGTGCCTTGCAGCAAAGGCATAGAGCTAAATCACACAGACACAAACCGACCGTTGTACTCGAGAATTCATCCTACGGCATTGGGTACTATGTGAGGGTGTGGCTGCGTGTATGTCAGTGTGTGTGTGTGTGTGTGTGTGTGTGTGTGTGCCTCGCTAATCTGGTTATTGATTCAGCTCCGAACCGGAGCTCATATAATCAAATAGCTGCAAGGGAAAAGGACAGCCGTCCGTCATCTGTCTTAATGAGTGAACAGTTTGATGGAGTCAATGAATAACTCGAAACTACATGTAGCTGTTGAGGAGGGTTACTGCATCCCAGATAGACAGACAAGCTAAAATATTCATATCTATCCTCTGGCAAATCTCTTGGCAACTTTCTTCCTATGCTGAGCGACATTATGAAATATAAAATTATTTAATTCGTAGTTTCACTTCTTGGTCTTTGGTATACTTATAAGCTTGGTGTCATTTGAATCACTCAGCTCCATCAATCAACCTGGGAGACAGATTTCTTCGTGCTTTTTTTTAAAATATGCTGTCACTTTCCGAATGCCATAAAGTTGCTTTGTGCTAGTCATTACACAATCAATTTGGAGTTTGACTTGAGAAATTATAGTGAGCCCATCTTCTGTGAAAATCTAATCTCAGTATAACTTGATGGGAGAGTGGTGCAATTTAGAGATGGCTTCTACTGCAGCAGGAGGAGAGGAGAGAGACACAAAAGCCTGAATGTATACCGGCACAGCTGACAGACGAGGCCCGCCGGCACACCAGCGAAACCATTAAGTGTGGCGTGCATTCAAACGAGCAGATTAATCCCCCCTACTGCCGTAAAGTGCGGAGTAATTGAAAATGCCCACAGGAGACTCTCCTTGCACATATACTGTAGCATGTAGGCAACATATAGAAAGGCGGTGGCTGATTGCCATAGAAAATTCTGCAACTGCGTTTTAGTCTGACGGCGTGTGCCGGAGAAGCCGAGCAACCAGGAGATTGCGCACATCTATATCTCATTTCCTCGCTCCCTTTCTCCTGTCTTTCTGACTTTTTCTCTCTCTACCTCCCCGACATCAACTTGACAGGTGCTGTTCATGCCTGCTGCTGACTTTTATCAGTATTGATAAGCATCGTATATCACACTCCCTCCATTTCCCTCTAGTTGTACTGTGTAGGAAGGACAGCATTCCTGTCGATTTTGAAGGGAATTTGCATTGACTGCGAGAATCAATATTCCTGTTTGGGAAAAATACCTCTATTATCAGAATTACTATCTCAAACTATGGCCTGATAAGTGCTAGTGGAACTGGTTGGCTACATCTGGTCTCACGTGTGCTACGTCAAAAAGGCGAACCAAACCTATGGCCGACAAGCGAAAATAGTCAAGTTGTATCGACCTTGCCTGCATTTTCTCTTATTAACTCATGAGGAAAGGGTTTTCCCTTTTCAGATGAAGGCTGTCAGCTGCAGTATTATGATCTTTACGTACAGTGGCCCTGATCTTTATGAGTCATTGACCACAATTGACTTGCAGTTGAACCATCTACCTCCCATCTCGTCCCGCTGGGGGATTTCCGAGGGTCTTGGTATACTGCATAGAGCCGAGATCAGCCTTTTTGTCCCCGTGTTAGTGCTACTGACGTGATACGGCCGGCTAGATGCTGTCATGTGGGGGATGCTGTGTTTGTAGACCCTAATATGTCTATTACCATCCACAATGGTGACATTTTGTAGCATGTTCAGTTGCATGTTCAATCTATAATTCATCTGGCTACAGAAATATATAAATGTTTAATATGTCAGAGGCGGTGAGGACTGTCGAAAGCGTGACCTTGAAACGTCCTTTAAACATCACACAGCAACAGCGCTGGGCCCAGTTAAGCTGCCAAAGCCAAACAACAGGCAACGTGCGCGCACACACACACACACACACACACACACACACACACACACACACACACACACACACACACACACACACACACACACACACACACACACAGCCTGTCTGCCTGCTGATGCTTTCCGATGCTTTCTGTTCTCTTTTTTCCTGGGATGCAAAATGCAGATGAGACGAGTCAGCCGCTTGTGCACCATCGCAGGAGAAACTGCCACTCAAATCCAAACATCTGTATGAATACCAAAACACACGGTACAGTGGAGGATGAGAGAAAGAGAGGGAGGAAGGAAGGGAGAGAGAGGATCGAGAAAGAATGAGCAGTAAAGTAGCTAAGAAAGCCAGTGTTCTCTCTCCGTCTGTATCTTTGACTGAACAAAGAGCTATATACACATGAATACCTCTTTCCTCCCACTGTATTTTCCATCGGGATATTTATTCTGAAAAGCAGCGATGCACAACAAGGGCTCGGTCCTGTGTTTGCTAGTGGGCTGAGGCGCTAACACTCCCCAGCTGATTATGTGTCTGTCTGTTGCAGTTTGAGCTGCTGCCAAAGGAATTAGGTCTAGTATTTGTGAATGCTGCTCCCCTCACAGCAGAATGCCTTGCCATGCCTCTCAGATTTCTAGCTTTTTAAAAAGAGAGGGAAAAAAGACACATTTTAAATAAATGAAGGAAATCGCTGTGGAAGCCTATTAAATTTTCAACGGGACCGTTTTGTGAGTCTTCATGTGTGTTTAGGCTTCACACAAAAGGAATATTTAAAAACCAAAGCGTGCTAATTGGGACAGAGATTGTTACAGCAGCTTCTTATTCAAACAGGCTTTTGGCTCATTAACTGCTTCCATCTAGCTTTTGTTTAAAGGAAAGTGGAAAAGACATTTAAAGACAATAAGATATTTTTGCGATATTCATACAGACACTGTACCACTAAAATACTGAGACTGCATAATGCACTCACACAAGATATTTTTATTAGTGTCTTTACTTTTTAATAGAGGCTATATATTTATATATATGTATATATATATATATATATATATACACTATCTATAATTAATTAAAAATGGAGTTTATCATTGTAGTGTCATGCAGTATATATTTTGCATGAGAATAATTAAATATTTTTTCTTAAACTTGAGTATTACTAATTTAATTGTGCAGGTGTTTGATTATAGCATTAATTTATAGTTTAAATACTGTATTGGATTTTTGTGTGTTTCCTTAACAACTTGAGTATCATACTGTCTCAAGTATGAATTCCCAAGAAAAAACTGAGCAAAAAGCTTCTATACAGTTGCACTCAATACGGCCTGGGGTCAAAGTTAAAGGGGACATATAATGCTCATTTTCAGGTTCGTACTTGCATTTTGGGTTTCCACCAGAACATGTTTACAAGCTTTAATTAAAAAAAAAAAAAAACACATCTTTCCCATACTGTCTTAATATATTTACATTCAACCTTTGTCTTAAACGCGCCTGTCTCTTTAAGCCTCCCTCCCGTAAAAACCCAGTCTGCTCTGATTGGCTTGTGAGAAAACTATGGTGCACCTTTGCAAAGGTAGTTTATAGCAGGGAATAGCAGGGCTATTTACCTAAAGCTAGAGGGGACATGTATAGTATGATACACACACAGTAAACATGTACTGTATGTATTCCCACATGCATATTAATTAACAACTACATACAAATACACAAGCACACAATGTGACCATTTTACCATTACTATTACTATTAATTACTGTGGACGTTTTGAACTGCAGCACAACCTCTGAATGTAAAAAAAACCCGGATCAGGCATTAATAACAACCAGGCAGCACAACCACGACTATACACACGAAACACGAAGTATAAGAATGCTAAAGGCCCTCACTTTAGCTACCGTTTACCTCTTTTCCCTCAACAAAGTCTATTTCATGAAAGCCAGTTTGAGACATTCTTACACTACATACACAATACACAACCAGCCACAAACAGCAAGTCAACCCACAACATGCATTTTTCACCTCCATCAAAATGGATGTTTTTTTTTTCTGCTGCTCAGTAAAACACACATCAAAAACTATCAAATTAGCCATTAAACCATTGTGAAAACTCTTTTCAGGCAAATAAGCACACTGGACCCGAGAGAACAGCGTTGAAGGAAGTAAAAACAAAATGCTTAGATTTTGTTATTCTGTGATGAAGATCTCCACAGAGCACAAGCCTGGGTGGTCGGTCTCTGTTTGTTCGCTGTTAGTACATCCCGAGAGGTGTCAAATGGTGAAGGAATTAAAGCATTTTGAGCAATTTATTTAACAGAAGCTAAATGTTATAAGATTAACGTAAGTGAGAAACAAGAAGAAAAGAGCAACTTAGTGTCAGGTTTAGCTTAAATTCCTCTGTCACGCTACCACTAAGAATTGATATTTCTACTAGAATCATCCCGAACCGTTAAAGGTCTGTTCGTCTCCACACACGATGACACACCCACCTACGGTAACATTCTGAGGAGGTAATGTTTGAGCGTCGAAACACAGGAGGGAAGATTAAGAGCCAATTGTTCCAGTGTCTGAACCACTTCTCCTCCTCTCTCTCTCGGACTCTATTTGCTTGGCGTTTAATCAGGCTCTAGTTAACCATGTCACTCTGCATCTGGACACACGTCAGTCGCACCCCCCCTGATGCACACTCACTCACACACAAACCCACAGAACCGATAACACAGACATACAAAACGCATCACAGGCCATCGCGTGATTCAACTGATAAAGTAGCATTTCTTTGTTGTCCTGTTGCTTTCAATTTTCAATTTCTTAGATGATCATCCATCATTCCTTGCGTGAATCATCTTCACTGTCCCACAGACCTATAATCACCCCAGGAATGCATATCCAAGCACCTGTCCTTATCTTGTGTTTCTCTGATCTCCAATTACATGTAAATCACTAAGCACACACTCGGTCGGTGCACGGTAGCTAATAAATTCCTCACACACCCCTCATTAGCATTGATGTGTAACCTTGGAGCTCAATGGTGTTCTGCCTGAGGGTCTTAGAGCCACTATATGTTTGTGTGTAGGTGTGTGTGTGTGTGTGTGTGTGTGTGTGTGTGTGTGTGTGCGTGCGTGTGTGTGTGTGTGTGTGAGAAATGATGGCCCGTCCCCCACTGGTTCCCATCAGGAGGTTTTATGGTGCAATCTCATACAGAATCTAATGCCTCCATTACTGATGGACTTCGACTTTTTTCCGCTCCTTCTATACCTGCTTCTTTTCATTCTCCCTTTGTGTCCGTCCCCTCCCTCCTCTCTACATAATAGTACTCGCCCAATCTGTATGTATACGGTATCAACGCTCTTTCTCTGCGCTCACGCCCCGTCTTCTCACGTAGTCAGTCGTGTGTTCCTTCTGGGGCCCTCCATCTATGCACAGACACTAGGCTGCTAGTCGTGAGTGTTTAGGGAACGAGGGCATACCAGCAAGCGTCACTATACCGAGTCAGCAAACTGGGGAGTCGCCTTTGTTTCAATTAGCATTTTGATTGCATCTAATGGGAAGAAGCCAACACGCAAACAATCAAACATTTACTTGCCGACAAATGAATAATGTCCACTGTTCTGTCGTGCAAACACACAAGTGAGTCAGTCCGCTGTGTGGATGGTAAGATTTTGAAAACAGATGAATGCATTGAGAATGCAAAATAATTGTATTGACTCTATAGCGGTGGCGCAGTATCGGCAATTAAACGAAACTCTGTATTTTATGACGTGTGAAAATGACAAGAGGAAAAAAATATGGCCGCTAGTTTTGTTGGTCAACCTCTCTTGGATGTGATGGATGTGATGGATGTGATGGATGAATGGATTCAAAGTTAAAGTCTCATGAAACTGAGCAAAGCAGATCACTTATAGGTTCTTATGATTTCTCTCA
The DNA here is from genome assembly GCA_016806645.1 of Ophiodon elongatus. NCBI lineage: Eukaryota > Metazoa > Chordata > Actinopteri > Perciformes > Hexagrammidae > Ophiodon > Ophiodon elongatus. The sequence goes on along the minus strand of JACSYO010000771.1, from coordinate 1,269,637 downwards.
CGTCGACACTCGCAAAATTGAGCACACACAGTCATATTCGATGGGTTTAAAACTTAGAGCATGCACAGCATTACAATCTATTGCAATCCAGGCGTGCGTGTGACTCCAGCACACCTACTTCATCTTTCTCCAGCTCTGGCACAACTTATGGACAAACGCAAACTCGGCACTGTGCACACAAGCGGCGTGACGGATAACACGTCTACTCGTACAATTAACAAGGACTACTTTGCATACATGAATATAAAAATCCACAAAAGTCCAGTTTCCCGACCATCTCACAGTACATTCAGCATCAATAACGTGCATTCCATCCCTGCTGCAGTATTATACGCAGGTACATTGCTGAGAGTGGTGCAAAGGCAAGAAAAGGGGGGGACACCTACAGCCCTGGCTTCAAGATAAAATGGGTGCTGTTCCCCCCGATTTAACCCTTCCCTCCCTCCGCTCCTCTCCCCATCCCTGCTTACCTCTACTCCTGCCTCCACACCTCTTCTATTAGCATGAAATCTGGCTCCGTCCCTCCATCTGTCTCCCTCCGCTTCTCATCCTGCCCACAAGCCTCGTCAGTCTAACCCCCCCTTTTGTATCCCCCTTCCCTGTATGAAGGAACTTTAACATTCTGCACGACAGATAGTTTTATAGTATCACTGCATTGCCCGTGCTGAAAGAGTATATCGCGTACTGACTGTGGGTGATAGTATTTCTACAACCTGCTCTAGCCACTGCAGGCTGCCCGACATGAAACAATGGTTAACAACGTACAGCGGAGTATAGTGGCAGGCTGCCTGTAGCCGTCTCTCCTTACCATCTTAAACCCATTCCACTCCATTTGGGAGACGCCGGCCGTGGTCTCACGCTCTCTCTCTTTCTCTCTCTCTCTCTTTCTCTCTCTCTCTCTCTCTCTCTCTCTCTCTCTCTTTCTCTCTCTCTCTCTCTCTCTCTCTCTCTCTCTCTCTCTCTCTCTCTCTCTCTCTATTTTCACACAACAGCTACAGCAACGCCTCAGCAAAGAGAATCCCTACTCTCTCTTGCTCTCTTATAGTCTCCTCTGTTGCTGTCTCCTTAATCTTCCTCACTCTGCCTCTCCTCTCTTCCAGTTTCAGGCTCGAGTCTCAGCGGCGAGCAGGGAGCAGCATACTAGGAGCGAGCATCGCCTTCTTCCGCTGATGCTGAGAGGAGAATGGTGTGCCTGGATGAGAGCGTGCTGGGCTGCAGCAAGGCTCCCCTCCCCTCCCCTCCTCCCCCACCCACCCCCCCTCCTTCCCACAGCCACCCGCCCAGTCGCCTGCTCCGCTGGAAGGTCAGAGCCCGCCCACTCCCTCCCTTCCCCCCTCCCCCTCTCTCTTTCACAGTCTGTGGTTGGCTTCGCGGCGTGCCTGTCAGCCCTCGGTCTCACCTCCCCCTCCCTCCCTCCCTCGGAGTTAACACCTTCGCTCTCCGGCTGGCTCCGAGCCCTCGCCGGCACACGCCAGCCTCAGCCCGGGTTGGCAGAGAAAAGGCTTTCTGGATCCCAGCAAAGCAATCAATCGCTGCTGAGGTCTGTGCTTGAGTGAGCCGGGCAGAGCAGCGCGGAGCAGAGCTCTGGGGGAGTGATTGCAGCCTCGGGCACTCTGGTAGGCCTAATAGGATGCCTGCGCAGCGCTGTGTATATAAATTAGCTATTACCGGGAGCACGTTAAAACCCCCTGTACATTTACATGACTGTGTGAATGCAGCCTCTCTCATTCTCGTACTCTCTCCCTTCCACGCGAAACGCACATGTTCTCCACACACTCACAGAACTGAGAACACAGCCCGTTTCTTACAAAGAATAATAACGATCGAGGTCTTTAAGGAAGTGTAGATCAGATTATTCAGTAAATACTACAAATGCCGCTACATCGTTTAAAATGAAAAGCACAGAATTTGACGAAAAACGAAAAGATTGTCTCCTATGTTGATAACTCCTAAGTTACATTTGTTGGTGTTTATATAATATATGAGAAAGGATGCACACGTACACACGTACACACACACACACACACACACACACACACACACGCGGACGCTTGTGCAGTCGGCACACACACACACCTGTACAGGTGTAGCCTAAAAATGCGATCTGCTCTCCTCTTTTTACATCTGTATGTAAATCGATACATGTATGGTGTACGCCAAAACAAAATGTGCACGCCGCTACCTGCCTGCCTGCTGCGGCACCTGATGGAACAAACAGGTAGGATGGAGGAGCTGTAGGCTCCTCTCTACATTATCTACTCACCATGACCATTCTTGTGTCAGCTGTGTTGATTGTTACGGACGGTAACGGCGGTCTCGGCGGACAAAGTGTAAAAGCCGGTGGAAGAATCGGATGGAGTAGCGGCAGCGTGCCGGGGGGCGGGGAGGGGAGGATGAATGAACCGGAGGTGCCGGTGTAGTGAGTCTAGCGGAGCCCAAACTAAACAGAGCGAGCCCGTGGGTGTGGAAGACCTGCAGCCCTGTCCCGCGCCAGGACAAACACTCGCTCTGCGAAAGAAGTAGCACCCCCCCAAAAAAAAACAACAAGGCGCCGGGATAAGAGAGTCCACTCGGAGGAAAAAGATTGAGAGAAAACAACCCCTCTACCTTTCCCTAAAAAGCCATATGGAATGTCCAGTCACCTCGCGCGCGCTCTCCTATTGGCTGGGGAGGTGCCGACGGGGCGGTGCGCTTGCGGATGCGAGCGAAAGGAGGCATGGCTCGTGCGGTCCTCCGAGCATCACGCTAAAGCAGTTGTGGAGGGGCGGCGGAGGAGGGGGGGGGGGGGGGGCTTCGTGTTCGTGACTGCACATAACTGCCCCTCACCTGACCTGTTAATAAGTATGCATACTCGAGTGCACGTTGTTTGTAACCGCCTCCGTCTCTGTCATTTTGCACAGGAAACAGGTTGCATTGCATCTGCATTGTTGCTGCAGTGTTTGAGTGTGTAATCCCTGTCGTTAGACATGGGTCTGTGCTTCTCAACCAGAGGTCCTGAAGTCACACCACACAAAACAATTTTCTTCTTAAAGCAGTTGCCGCTCTTAGAATTCTGCTAACTGTGGCATGCACCATATGGAGCAACGCCCAAAACATTGGGTCTATTGTTTTGAGGAGTCATTGTACACAATTTAATCATATGATATCATCAAATTACTCCCAATTACCCTGACAAGTATAATCATTACTACAGTTAATATAATACATACATTTATTTAAAAAAAAAAAAAGCTTCTTTGCCCAACCTGCCACAGGTTGATTTTGTCCTGCTGGCCTCTATCGCAGGCAGACAAGAAGAGGGAGCTCTTGCTTGCTTTAACACAGTTACCTGGCAGGCATACGTTTACACACACACACACACACACACACACATGCATGCCCTCGGAATGCTCATACTGGAACATGTTGGCCCACACCATGCTCAATAAGCACACATCAGCATATTCATGTGTGCACACACACACACACACGCACACACAATATACACACATGTACAGACTGTCTCACAAATCACATTCAGGCACCTTATGCTGTATATAAACATGTGGCCGCTTTGTAACAATTTGCTCTTTCACTGGCAATTTCTTCAAGTTGCCATGCAGACAAGAGATCAAAACATCATTACTTTCCCAACACATAGTCTGTTTGCTTTGTGTTCAACATAGCAATAAGAGGCAGACAGTGAGCCAATGCGTATTCACATGCTGGTTTGTTTCAATTAGCATTCAGCTGTAAGTGGACAGCTGTAAAGCCCGAAGAGATTTCTCTGACCCAAACACCTCATGACCTGTCCCCAATCAGGATCACGCTTAATTTAGATGGTCCAATGGCAACTTAGTGATTATAATGTGTCACTTAAAGGTTTTACACAATATCGTAACACCGATCAAGTATATCCTTTACTACTATTTGTACTGTTAAATGTCATTGGATATCTGTATTCAAATGTTTTACCGAAATACTTCAAGAACTATTTCAGAATGATAAACAGAAACCCATTTCAATTTGATTCATGTTAAGAGAAGATGAGATGAGATAATCATTTATTAGTCCCAAAGCAGGGACATTTGCAATGTTATTGAATGCTAATATATACATCTTCAAATTGCATTTGGACTCAAATTGAAAGCATTTATAGCCTACTTTTCAAGTAATTGATCTTAAAAGCTTTTAGAAAAGGAAGTAGCAAGACTGGCATAGTCCTAATAAATCCAGATTTTAAAATGTACCAGTCTCAAACTGACTTTCAGTAAGTGCCTCAATTTAAGAATAATTAAATTATTGCGTGTCACAATCAAATCTGAGTTTCTATTGGCCCAAAGCTAACGTGGGTGGGAGAAATGGACACAATTAGCTTGTTTTATGGCCCCCATCTGTAGCTATTCACTTTTTAATGATACAGCACAAATATATTATTTATAGCTAATTATTTCGCGAATCCCCTGACAGAGTGCCACAGACCCCTGGGGGTCCCCGGACCCCACTTTGAGAAACTCTTGCACTTAAGATCCCGCTGTGCACACACAATCCCCTGTAAAGCCACATTGTGGACAGTGCATGATAAACTATGCTCGCAAATGAGCACACTGAAAGAATAATGTTCGGAGAGTAAAAACAGGAAGAGGACTAACTGTTCGGAATGATAAGGCCAGTTCTGGCAGACAAAAAGGGAGAGGTGAACTAAAGCTCCCCAGTCTCTCCACTTCACCCCTGACCTCTCCACCTGTCTCGTTAGCTACAGCGAGCTAGCTAGCCTAGCGGAACCATGTGCCTGACATACTAATGACAATCCTCACTACGCCTTCAATTATGCCTGAGCAGTACTGAGGTACTCACACACACACACACACACACACACACACACACACACACACACACACACACACACACACACACACACACACAGACAGAGGGGAAGATAGGCTGAACAAACTGGCTATTGTTTCAGATAGAATAGAATATGCTGGCACTTGCAGTCTGGATATTTGTTCCGATCATACTGTATATGAGACAACAGAGGAAGAGTAATGTAGAATCAAACACAAAGAAAATGGATCAAAATAGAAGTGCACCTTTGTCCGTTTTCCTTTGTTATGTGCCTCCGTATCTTTTCCACCGATGAGCAGAAAGACGCAACATTTGCAGCTGAATAGTACAGGCAACAAACCCACAGTTTCCTGTCCATCTTTTATCTGACCTTTTGAATTAAATGAAGGCTTTGGATTGGACCGGGAAAAAAAAATCTTTCTCCCTCACTGCCTCTAATATTCTCCTCCCAACCATGTTTTTATTAGTGTTGTTTTTTTTAAAATTCTCTCCTATAAAGAAGGGAAAGTCAGATCCTTGTCAATGACCGACACACAAATCACATCTCTGTCTTTGTATGCAGGCAACTTTTAACTGTTTAGAGGCAGTAAGATGTGGGGTGAAAATAGAGGGTGATCATTTTGTTATTTTATAAAGGACAGTGTTTTGAGGTTGTTTTCTCTCTCTGTAATGTGATCCAAATAACCTTTTCTCTAAATGAGAATGTGTTTTGAAAGTGAAAATAGTCTCTCACAGTTGACTTGCTCGGCTCGTCGTTTCACTAAATTGCTCTACAGGACTGTGATTTTATAAAGCAATGAAAGTGACTGCCCCTACTCAGTAAATTAGCCATAAACACATTCTGCTCTTCAGAGTGTGTTGTGTTGTGAGCGTGTGCGTTTCTCTGTGTGTAGTTATGATACACAGACTAATATCAAAGATGGAACCGTGTTGCTGCCATGTCCTAGTTAAGGGTACACACCGTGCAATATAATATTGTTTTTGGACAGATGGAGGGAGTGGTTGAGATAGTCTATCAAGGGCATCCATGCTGAGATGCTTTACAGTCTGGATGTTAGAGATATTGCAGTGTAGCTTATTATCTTGTAGATTTGGCCGTTCCGTACTTAGATTTTATGTCTGTCTGTAAATAAAACGCAATAAAGCAAATGAATAAATGTAAAAATGTCAAAGAAGTAATTAAGGGTAATGACTAAAAAAGACTACGGTTTCTTAATGACTTTGCACAAAAAAGTGCAAAGCGTTGATTGGATGCATTATTTGGCCTTTTAGATGATGACTGATGCTAAACACTTTTTGAGGAGGCAAATTATATTTATTTCCTCTTGTAAAGTTTTGAAAGTTAAAAAGCTTTTGTGGCTTTAACCCAGGAGGGTCGGGCGTACTTGTCAGCAATGCGAAACCCCATCTCACTGATTGGCCCTGGCTCACATCCATAAACACACACACACACACACACACACACACACACACACACACACACACACTCATGCACAACTAAATCCATCCGCACACAAACACGCGCATGCATACGTGCGACAAACCATGACATTTTGGTTCATAGCGTGTGTGTGACAGTCTGACAGCATGAATGCCGTGGAACCGGAGCTTTAAGGGCTGGACCCCACAAGTGGGCTTCAGCCTGCGCTTCCTGTCTGCTAATTTGGAAAGCGGAGAGCTGGCTAATTGTCATGAACTCCTCCTGCCATGCTTCTCCACCCTAAACCCCTCCTAGTCACAGACCTTAATGGATTAATGCAGGCTGGCGTTGTCCCTCTTACTCTCCCTTACTCATTCTGGTTCTCTTGAACAAGCTCACGATGCTAGAGCTCTGCCACGCCCTAAAAGAATTCTGTTTTTGTTGAATCTTCAGGATTGATACTGGTAGCACTGTACTGTCCATGCACGATATACTCTGGTAGGAGCAAACGCGTAGTATTCTGATAACAAGTGTGAAAGCACAGTCAAACAATACACAGTATAGCAGGTTTGAATATGCACTGTGCAGACGGTGATAATTGTGGGTGCTTTCGGTTTGATTCCTGTTAACTGTCAGACGCAGCGTTTCAACACCTGTCTTGTGTTTCACTCCGAATAATAAGAGTTCTATTTAAAGTGGGAGAAGTGAAGATGCCAGCAGAGGTGTTACCTCAAAGCGCTGGAAGAAAATACCTTGACAATCAACAAGAGAAGGAAAGCTTGTGTTTTGCAGCAAACCTGATCTTCGGTTCAGAGGAAATTAATGCAACCGAGGACACGCGACGGAAAACACGATCTGAACCTGAATTATCTCCGTTACACTCTGCGGCAAAAACACCGTAACTGACAATAAAAACATGTTTTAATAGAGCTGCGGAGAGGAATGCAATGCTTTCAGGCCCGGTTGATTTCAATTTAAAATATCACAGCAGTCTGTGCAGTAAAACAGCCTAATACATCTAATAGCCCAGAACCCACTCCTCAGTATGCTGCTGCTTACTTAGGCTCTTTTTGATTCGCCCTTGAAGGATAGATTTAGTCGCTCTATTGAAGTTCTGGCAGTAGCATCTTGCTGTGCTACTCAGACTGATGATCGCCTCTTTCCTGGCAGGTGTCCACCCTCTGCCGGTAACAATCAACAAATGAGAATCACAGCCTTCAACTTGCCGTCTCCCTGCCCAGCGACAAACTCGGCATCGCGGAATACCAGACACCAGACAGCTATTAACACGATGCGGCTAACATCCGGACAACAATGGGCGCTTTGGATTCAGCTGACTTTTGTTGTTTGCTTTCAGTGTTAAGACCAAAGGCTTCGTTTCCACGAATCAATGGTGCGCACGGCATGGGTACTGATTTTCAGGTAATTTCATGGTCAGAGGCGCACAGTGCACCTGCATCGCTGTTGCACGTTCAATCAAATCAACTCTTTTCTTTCTCCTCGAACGCAGGGCACTCTGAGCCATGTCGCTCCGACACTTCAGTAATAGAGGGGAGCAGTTGGGAGTACTTCTGCCACAAAAGATCCTCCAAAGAGGAAAGTGATGTTCTTAAGCGAGAGGAGCAGAATCACCACGTTACCTTATGTGAACCACAGAGAGCAGATCACGTTAAATTATCCTGGGAGGACAGTCAAGTTCACGGCCAGTCACTGAAATGTTAAATGAGTGCAGATGAGAAGGAAAGTCTGCGTGCACTGAAAGAGAATCACGATCCACCAAGTCAAATACTTGCCAACAAAGAGCCCTCGAAGGCATTTAAAGAGCACAAACCATTGCTTACAACGATAATATGATCCAACTTGCTGATACAAATAAAGACATCCAGCATTTCTACAACATTTTAACTTCAAATCATATCCTGACCTGACTGTGAGTATGTCCTTTGGGGTTTTGTAGTGAAATCTCTGTCTGCATGTTTTTTTTTTATAGTTATGGCTAAATACGCCAATCTTCTCAAACCCCAAATCCTAAATTCTGTTAATTTGCTCATTGAGACATCCTGCAAATAAATAGCAGCAATGGGTGAAAACATGTCGAGATCATGACTGACAATGCGATGTTAATTACTTAGTTACAGCTCAATGCTTTGAGTTCAGTGCTCCTGGTGTTGATTGAGTAACAAAGTTGACATTTTCCTTTTTCTTTTTTTTTTGCGAATCTCTCTGGTTAAAAACTAAATCCCACTTGGCCCTGCCAGTCTAAGAATGTGTGAATTCATGGAGGCACTTATGGGGAAGTGGATCCCCTATATTAAATACGAGTATATTGGTAAAATGTAACTAATCTAGTTGAAGCTTTCCTCCTACATCCTCTTCCCTCTGTGTCAGTGGGCATGATACACAGGGAGCTTAACCCCTGCCTGTGTCACTCTCCCTGGTAGAAATTCCTCAGATCAGAAATGAATTCTTCATGCTGATCCCGGAACAAGGCTGTGCTGCATTTGTCACAGCCACTTTCTTCCACTTTAACTCAAAGCTGTTTGGTATGGCTGGAGCTTTGCAGACTGCAGAGATGTGACAGGGGGCTGTTTGAAAGCGGAATTCTCTGTCTCGATCTGTAGAATAGGGAGTGAACGCTTGTTCAATCGCTATGTAAAGTCTGCTCTTTTGTAGATTTAATTCAGAATAATGCTTCGATAACTGCCTTCCCCCTCCCCCTCCCCCTCCCCCTCCACACACATTAAATCCACACATTAAAATAAAAAATATCTTTTTTTTTTTTTTTAACGGAAGAGATCATGGTGGGTCTTTGAGGCTTTAGCCTAACACAAATGAGAGAAGGTTTGTGGAGGTGCCCGGGGAGGCTTAGCTATGCATTGGCTGTTGAGTCTGGCATGTGTTCTGGCACTGCGAGTGTATTCTCAACAGGACTCTGGTGGATTAGTGTCCATTTGGACAACAGAGTGGTCCGCAGCTTGGGGTGACATTCAACTTTAGCAGGCCGGCAGCTCACAGCTGATCATGAAGTTTAGTCTTGCTGTTTATTGTCAGTGATGTGTTGTAAACGTAAAGCCATGTAAATGTTATATCTTGAGTCTTACAAATGGATATAGTGACTGAGATAGCGAAACCTGCTTTGTATTCGGTGGTTATGCTGTCTTCTAGTCTAATCCGGATGACTCTGTGTGTGTGAATTGAAGCCGTGGCCATGCTGCAGTGTGGTGGGTCAGTGGATCAGGGGGTATGGTGGTGGGCTTTAGGGCTGTGAGGACGGCAGCCCGCTTTGCGTTTGATCCCGGTCGGGGTACATCCACGCTCGCAGAGCGACTGCTGTGGTCCATCTGGTGGAGGCTTTAATCACAACTCCCTCCCACTTACACACACACACACACACACAGACACACACACACACAGACACACACACACACACAGACACACACACAGACACACACACAGACACACACACACACACACACAGACACACAGACACACACAGACACACACACACAGACACACACACACACACACACACACACACATACACACACACACACACACACACACACTACCGTAGCACAAAGCTCCCCACTTGAGATTCTTTAGACGGCTGCTCACTTTCAGACCTTTTTTTATCTCCATTATTTATTTTAGTCGTTCCTGCAGTCACGTATCTCGCTGCAGAAACGAGTCCTGCTTTTTCCTTTCTCCCAGAATCTCCGACTCAGACCTCAGGTGGAAAAATGAGAATCACGGACACACCCCCTGCCATCTGTAATGACGTTTAAAACCTCATCAAAAATCTCACACTATCTGATCTCCATAAATGGCTGCACTACTGTACGGCTTTTGATAAGGAATAACCTTTTCGAGACGAGACGTATGCAGAGTCCTTCACAGGGATGGCCTTCGGTACTGTGGACCAAAACATGCCCATGCCGCACAAATCCAGCTCTCCAAATGTCACTTCATGCTCAACTGCCCTTTCTCATGCTTGAAGAAAGGCAAGTGGGCAACGCAAAACAAGAAAAACTCCACCGGGCTTCAGTTTAAATGCCTACATGCTTAGAGACATGTGTCAGTTATTTTGTGTTGTTGACACATTTAGCTGTTTGAAGAGAAAGAAACTCATTAGCAACAACTCTAGAAATAATTTTCCATTATAAAAATAAAGACAGAAGTTTTTACAGAAGGTATAAATCATATTCTGAGTAAATGCTATTTGAAATTGTTACATGAAATTAAGCCAAGAAAATCAATGTAATAATATAAACACAGAGGTAAATTAGTATTTCTTTACAGAATATGTATTTACTTCTTTAAATTAGCTCACATAACAGTCACTAAAGTACAGCTCAAGGCAGACTATGTTGAACTGTTTAAACCTGACTGCTGCTTTTGGATTAAATTTATTATTAAATGGAGTAAAGGCTCAGCAGATAATAATGATGCTGCGTTTTGTAGAGGAACCACTTACAGCCTCCCCTTGGACACAATTAATTATAGTATTATCATGAATTTCCAATATCTTATCTTGATTTAGCTTGCTCTTCATGATCAGCTAATCACTTGAAAATCAATTCTGGAAACTACTATATTTTCTGTACATTGAGTACATATACAAGCCCCTGACTACTAGACACCTCCCAATGGAGCCAGTGGCGAGCTACTGCAACTGGAACGGTCGCTCCTCCTCGGCACTAATGCGAGTAAGTAAGCCATACATCATTTATTCATGGTGACAGCAGATACTTTGCCTCATCCCCGGCAATTAGCAAATCGATAAGAACGCATTGGCTTTGAAACTATCAATTTTGAGAGGACAAGAAAAAAAAAATAGCTTTGTTCATCAACATGCCAGGATCCCAGAAGCAGACAATCACTCAAGTATCGGCAGCGTTTGTCAGCTCAGCATCAACAGGCGCTGAGCTGACAACAATAACGCACGTTTACTCACATCACTGCTCTTAAAATGAGTCCTCACCTACAAAATAGGTGTCTGTTCCATACGAGATTAAATTGGGGTCTTTAAAAGGGCATCATCTACGAATGTCTTTTTTTTCTTTTTTTAAAAGACGACTTCTTTTCGTCAGGAGATTTTGTTTGCATTATGAATATGTGTCCATTGTGAAGGAGATGACTGAGCTGAAGCCATCTGAGTGAGATTATCACCGACGCTGACAGGTCAGTGAAGGTCTTGCGCTGGCTAATACCTCTTTTGTCGATGTTTATAAGGCTGACATATCTGCAGTACATTCTGATATCACTGTCTGTTTAATAATTAATTCAGTAAATCTGCATGATCCAATATGCACCTCAGGCTGCGTCGTGTCGACCTAAAAGGACATTAGATTTAGCCGAAGACCTCCGAATTTGACTTCACTGTCAAATAGTAGCTGAGGCATTTTTCAGTTTTTCCATAATAATTGGTAATGTGTTTGCAAATAACAAAAATGCGAAGAACTCACCAGATTTGAAAACACAATACTGCTTTCTCTTCCAGCCTTGTCTGTTTCATTATTCTCTCTCTATTTATCCTTTTAAGCCGAATGAAATAACTGCAACTGGTTGTGAAAACATTGTCCACGAGAGGAAACAAATTTGTCTCTGAAATTAAATGCTTTTCCTCTACCGGGCAAAAGAGCAGCCCTGGGATTTTTTCTTTTTTTCTAATTAAAGAGGATAAATGAACAGCAAGAAGTGAGATTATTTTGTTTATTGAACTTATTGAACTGTACAAATGTAGCCGCTGACTTGAGGTAAATCCCCAGTTATATGGATATATAATTCACAGCTATATAAATGTGCGTGCATTGTTTTGTGGTTGAGGTTCTCATGATTGTGCTTTCTATTTCTCTAGTTTTTATTACCTAAAGGCCCCTTTCTGTAATTTTTAGCGCAGAAATATGATTGTAATTTATATAACATATCTCATTGGAGACTGTGACTTAAAGAAAACTGTATTTTGTTTCTTACTGAACAGGTAATAATTGAAAACATCAGCCTGTTTTTTGCTGTGTTTTTCATGATCAGAAACCTTGCACATCTTGGATGACTTTATGTTAATCCATGTATTAAAAGTGAGGGAATAAAAGCAGGTCAAAATCTTCTGCTTTGATTTCTGACGTTGCGCTCCATAAAAACCACCAAGACACAGACTCTACTCACAAACCCTGGGCCCTGCCACGGCCATTATGTTGGTGAAATTACAGGTTATTACTTCCAGGTCAGAGTGCCTCAACACAGAAAGGTGACCTTTGGTCGGGTGTGGGCGCGCGTGTTGCTGTAGCAGCACTCTGTTGTTAGACTATTGTTTATGGATCACTTCCACATCGCAAGCCTTTTTTATGTCTTCAGAGTCAACGGAAAATAGCTAATGATCAAAAACACGATAATGTGTGAATAAATACTAACTGAATGTGTGAATTGTGTGATTATTAAGGGTAGGGTTTGCAAAGCTCAGAGAGATGGAGACAGTGAGGAGAAAGAGAGAAAGAGTTCACTTAGCTTTACAGTGTGTGTGTGTGTGTGTGTGTGTGTGTGTGTGTGTGTGTGTGTGTGTGTGCGTGTGTGTGTGTGTGTGTGTGCATGAGCCTACAGACACCTGCTCCATTCTGCAGTGATGGCTCCCAGCGGGACACAGGCTCAGCTGCTGATCTCTAGGCCCTCCCTGCAGTACTGGTGGCCAGCACACACACACACACACACACACACACACACAGGCACACACACACACACTCGCGCGCACACACACACATGCACACACACACACACATGCACGCACACACGAATACAGCTCTTCCGACAAATCAGAGCCCTCTAGGCCCCCCCTCGCAGTGTGTCTCAGCCTCTGTTCCCCGTAACTGACGCACCAAATGTGCTCATACCAAGTGCACACATGATATGATGTGTAGACACACACACACACACACACACACACACACACACACACACACACACACACACACACACACACACACATACATACATACATACATACATACACACACTCGCACACTCACACACACACACACACACACTCAAAGCTCCACAGTCTTTGTTCATATGATGTTGCATGTAAATTCTATGACACGGTGCGGTCATAATCGGCTCCAGTCTGATATATGCTACAGGGAAGATATGACTGAATAGCATGTCTTCATTTCTATCACCCTAAGCTAAAAAGCTTGACTGAACACAGCAGTACATCAAACCTCCGTATTACGTGCTGCTGCTGGGAATGCATTTAAAAAGGAAAAGGATAAAATTATATAAATTATTTATTTGGCCTTTTCTTGTTGGCACTTTTGAATTCCTAAGATTTTGAAGTTTTCAGCTGGCCACTTAATGATTCACGTTAAAACATAATCCAACAACCACGTTTGATTTTGTCAGTCCTCCATTAATCAACCACCGTCGTACTTGTGGCACCATTATTATTGTCGATGCCGTATTTTGCACATATCTCCATCTCTCTGTTCCTCTCAATATGAGCCCCCCCCCCCCCCGCCCCCCCCCCCCCACACACACACACACACACACACACTCTGTGGCGTCGCTCAGTCTGCTGCACCTGTTTGTGCCTCACTGACGGCAGGATTGTGGAGCATAAATGAACTAATTTCCTGCATATAGAGAACAAGGAAAGGGGAAGTGCAGTGAGCGGCAGATGGAAGGAGCTAATCATTGTTATGAAATAGAGATGACCTCTAACTATCTCCTGGCTGCTAATATACCGGAGCTGCACACGTTTGCCAGCTTCTGTGCCATGCACCCCCTCACTCGCCTTCCTCCTCCTTTGCCTGTTTGTTGTTGTGGTGATGATGAACCTCTTCAGGCAGGTTTGCAATGCAACCCTCTTTTTTTTTTTTTTTCTCTCTTTTTTTTTTGATGTTGAAAAAGAAAAGATTGGAGTTGTCAAACAAAATCTGGTGTCACATGGAGAACGGCAGCTGCCTGCAGTTGGTAATCAGTGGAGCTTTCTACAAATTAACAGCATTCAGCTCTGAAGCACGGCGCACTGCAGGTTTTTAGCTGTGGGCTTTTGAAAATTAGATCTCAGTGACTGAAATATGGACTAATTTGCAATTCAGCTTTTGCTCACATGTTCTTTTAGTTCTACCCGCTTTGTGTAAGGTGACATGGTCATGGTCACCCTAATCTGGTAAATGATTCTGCGGATGCTCATTTTGAACAGAAGACCATCCGTCTAAATTTCATTAATTGCGTGCCGATTCCCCCCCCCCAACCCCCGTGATCCTGGGTTCTGGTGGATTCAGAATTTAATTCTTTGAATGGTTTTTTAAGCGCACTGTCCTATAGCCTGAAAGATGCACAACTGAGAGCGTGCACACACGCGGAACGCTCTCAACAAACTGAACACACAGTGTTTGACAGGGGAACGAATGGTAAACTTTGCTGCAGGCGTACAAGCGTGTTGGAGGATGAAACCATTTAGCTATTTATTAATTTATCAAGGCACTCGTTTAAAGCAGTGGTGCATTGAATGACACCGTACTGTCTTAACTTTGAACGGTAACATTACAAAAACACAGTGACGTATTTACTTCATTTTTATATATACGAAGCAATGTTGGGCTGCCGGGATAGAATTGTACTTCCGTTTGACCGCGGTAAGAAATGCGACGTGGCTTTTGAGGCTTCACACACCAAAGCCACCAGAATCTTCCAGCACATTTATCTAATGTATGCAAATGATCTTGCTGTGCTTAATGAAGGCATCATTAATCACTATAACGATGGTCTTTTTTAACCAGGGTAATCACGCGCGCGCACACGGCCACACACACGCAAGCATATGCGCTTGCAGACTCACTCCCTCGCCCGGCCGCACACACACGCGCGCGCGCGCACACACACACACACCCACACCCACACCCACACCCACACACCCACACCCACACACCCACCCACACACACACACACACACACACGGAACATGCCTCATCACCTGCAACACATTGATGACAAATGCGCAAAATCCCAAAGGAAACCATTTTACCAGAAATGTAACTACGTATGATGAGGACCTCATAGTCACCCGTGAACTATTTTGGCTTAGTTCATTTAAACTGTAAATCCAATATTATTTACAACTGTTCTTCATGTTTCACCCTGGAATTGGCTGGTTAAGCAATCACCTTAAATTCAGTTTTTCGGCCCAACATCGTGATAAGATGCATCAAAATATGTTCACACGTCAATCATATTTATATAATAAATTCAGCTAATTAGTTCCACTGGTTTCAACAAATAACTCATGGTCCAGCAGCTTTATGCAAACAGCAGATAACACTGTTGTGAGTCACTTTGTGTGCTGTATAACCACAACAAAACACTGGACAGACGTCTTTGAACTCGCGTAAGAACTCAAAGCGGAAAAAAAAAAAAAGAAAAAAAAAACATTTTTGAAGCCCAACTCCTAACGGAACGTATTTCACTGCTTATCCTTGCCGCGCATTTGCATACAGTTGACGGAAACCCCTGGGTACAGTCAGCAGCATGACAGTGGGTTATGAAGGCTTCCGGGAGGCTCTGGGGTGTGGATCTGAGCCAGTTTGAAGGGGAGCCGAACCAATGAAGAGCCCACAGCGGATTAGACACCCACAGCTTCATGTCGCTTTAATGCGGCGAGTCAGGGATTTTCTTACAACGCTTTTGCCTAAACGCTCAGGGTTTTCTCATGCCCCTCTTTCTCTCTCATTCCCTTCCTCTTGAAGTCATATTTTCTATGTAAATAGCAGAGTAATGTTGTCTCCAGTGCAACGCACCCCATCCATCGACAGCGATCCTGCTTCCTTTGCAAATGTGACTTGTCAGATGTTAACTGGAGTTGAATCGGATTGATAGTTATGATCCAATGTCATTTGAAATCTGTCGTCTCACACAACTGCACATCTCCTTAGGGTGTTCGGAAAATAATCTCCTCTTTTCACAGATGTCATATAAAGTTCAAAATGGTAGAATTGCAGCTGTACTGATGGAGCCCATTTATTAATTTACTGTGAAAGATTCACCGTCAAATACAATGCAATACAATGCAAATGCTGCAACAGAATTCACAAAATACAACAAACGTAAAACATATTACCCACACAAACACACACTCACACCTCAAATTCCCCTGATAACAGTCTGACTGGCAGAGGCTAAAGACAGAGTAGGCGTCCGTAATTGAACAAACATAACAATGTAAATATTTACTAATACTATCCATTGGGGATACAGGCCAAATCCCACAATTGATTTGCTCTCTTTCCGCCCCTTTGCTCTTTTCTTCACACACACACAAAACAATACGCCAATTCACACACGCTAACTAGCACTCTTTTTTCCCCTTCCCGGCTTGTTTCCTCGGTATTATGCTCGCCTGTGTTCATTAAAGAGATGGAGATATATTGGTCTGTCTATCCTCTTACCAGGGGTGACCTGTAGCCCATCTGGGCTGGCGATGACAGGAGATCCCTGGGAAATAGCGGCGAGTGCGTCTCGGGGACGGAGCCCACGCCACTGGCTGCTAGTCCCGAGAGCTGCCCGTACCTCGCCATCATCTTGAGATGCTGCTCACAGAACACACACACTCATACACAGACACAGGAGGAGAGGGGAGGAGAGAGAGAGAGAGAGAGAGAGAGAGAGAGAGAAAGAGAGAGAGAGAGAGAGAGAAAGAGAGAAAAGAGAGAGAGAGAGAGAGAGAGGGAAAGGGTGTGAGAGAAGGGAAGGAGAACAGATAACAGCAGGTAGGAAGGACGGTGAGAATGGTAAAGGACAGAAGAGGGAGTGGGGAGGGAGGGGGCGGGGGGACATGAAGAAAGAGGAGGTAGAGGGGGATTACAGAACACTTTGCTCTCACACAAATGCATGTGTAAACACACACACACACACACACACACACACACACACACACACACACACACACACACACACACACACACACTTACAGACGTACTGTACGTGCACATGAAGGGACACATACAATTTTAGCCCCAGGTGGGCAATCTCACAAGCAAGCCCATGTTGGATGGGTTTGATAGCTACCTTGGTTTTGTAACAATAGAGGGATGTAAAGTCTAGGCACTATAGCTTTCTTATTATTACTAGCCAGGTTGAGAGTGAGAAGCGTAGCAGCCCCTTTTTCTCCGTACCGACTATCGAGCTGGGGGAAATATATAATAAACAGCTGCTGTTATCAATCATCCCCTCCGTCTCCTGACTATGAGCATACAGAAATGTACAGACACGCACACGCACGGACATACAATAAAACACATGACGGAATGGTTGGCAGCAGACACGCACAGGTGAAGTGTGGAGAAAGAAGCAAATCCAAATCTCTTTACCTCATTGCTCAACAAAGCGGCGTTGAGGGTTCGGCTTATTTCAAACATGTTCAGGTTTGGTGTTTTTTTTTTTTTCGTTCTGTCCGTTTATTTTCAGATTCTCTTCAGTTCTTTGCTCCCCGTTTTCTTCTCTACGGCTGGGAGTCAGTCCCGGGAACACAAAAAAAAAAGAAAGAAAGAAAGAAAAAAAAATGAAAGAAATTGAAAAAAAGAGGGGTGGGGGATAAAAAAAAAAAGAAAAAAATCCTCTTTTAATTTTCTGATTTTGGAGTTGTGATTTTTCAGTGCTCTGTTTTTTCTTGCTCCCCTGTCTGGTGATGCACCTCTCTGCAGGCTGTGGCTGTCGTGGTGGCGTTTGTGTCCAGGGTGTCCACACACGTCTAAGGAGTCAATATGCTGGTTCTTTTTTTCTCTTTTTTTTTAAAAATCTCCCCAGAGTCAGCACATTAAAACAGGCAGTCAGGCGGTCGGTGGGTCGGGTTGGCGGGCTGGCTGGCTCCCTTATCTGTCCCCCGCACACTGGCTCACACAATACGCTCCGATCCTCACACTGCTCGCTAGCAGATTAGCCTGTCCCAAAACATAGCACTTAGTTTAAACTCCCCTCCCTTTTGCTCTCTCTCTCTCTTCTCTCTCTCTCTCTCTCACACACTCTCTCTCTCTCTCTCTCTCTCTGTGTATCACTCCCTCAGGCTCGCTCCTTTGCTCTCCCTCCCTCTCTCTCTCACTCCATCTCTCTCTCTCTCTCTGACTCTCCTCCTATTGCTCACGCACTGATGCAGCTACAGTTCACTGTGCTGCCACAAGGTGGGAAGACTGTTCTAGCAACAGCGACACCATCGCAGCCACATCCCTTCCTCTCCGTGCCACTCCTATCTTTTATATTTTCCTCTCTTCTACCCTTTTCCGCGTGTGTCTATACAACACAGGTATAAACGGTGATGGAGCGTTAGCACTTATTGTAGCTCTCACTCCCTGACCATAACAAACTTGCAGCCGCCAGGATAAGCGGATTGGTGAAGGGTGTGTGAGGACTACTATTGTTCAGTCCTGTTATCTAATTATGGCTCTTACAAAAACAGGTTGTGGATTCAAGTTTGGAAAAGAACTTATCAAAGACGTCTGGGAGGGAAATAATTTAGCACTACCTTGGAGGTGTTTTTTGGTGAAAGGTACATGTAAAGTAATGGAATGTAATAAAAACCTGCACACTATCAAGAGACCTCAAGGGAGTGGAAATGAATGGTACCTCTCAGTAATAGGCAGCAGAGGAAAAAAGTGAGGGTTGGGCTGATGCGAGCATCAAGGTCAGGTGGTTGTCCTTTTTCCTCAGCAGGGTGTGGCACAGAGATGACGAAGCAGCTAGTCACAGGCATGGCAGGAGATCCCAACTACGGAACAAGTAAACAAGGGGGGGAAAAAAAGATTAGGGAGACTTGATCCAAGGATATGATTCACGACATTGTTCAGGTTTCAGTCGATAACAGCTGAGAATGTATGACTCACAGTGGACTGTATCTAAATAGAGTGTATATCTAAGTCAAAATGTTCATGGAATTGAAGCCCACGAGAAAATAAAGCAAGACAAAATGTTTTTTGAAAATGATGCTGACGGGGTGATTGGAACCGCCATCATCTTCACTAATGCTCGTCTTAGTGGTGTCTTCCTCGCAGCTCCTCCAGCGTGGCAAAGGATTTATTCCTAGTGCTTTGAATGTGCTTTTTGCTGTCTTGGATCAGAGCAGGGAGAGCGGCCATTTAATAGCAGCCTATTGACACTGAACCATCTGTTTAGGTGGACACTGTCCAGAGTAGCACAGAGGAAGGGAGGGAGGAAGGGACGGAGAGACGGAGGAAGCGACGGATAAAGAGAGAAGAGAGGGTGACGATTAATGGATGAGAGAGGGCGTAACGGCAAGGTTCAAAACGAAGCAGAGGAAGTGTCAGAAAAACTGTTTGTTTTAACGGGTGTTTACGTAAAACAGGAAATGGAAAAATATGGAGACAGACTCACACTTGTCGAGGATGTGGTATATAATATTGTTTACATGTTTTTAATTATCACATTTTCTCTTTTTACATTTTCATCAGTAGCAAGATATGGGGAAGCGTCATCAACTGTTTAGCTGTGTTGGCTTCAATTCCATTTTTTTTTTCTGCCTTTCCCTCAGTAAAAGGGCTGCTAGCCACATCTCTGTTCTGTAAAGCCCACAGTCTCTAGGGAAGGCTGGTCCGGCAGAGCCCTGGGGGGGAGCTGTCAGTTGAATCATCCAGAGTGAGGGCTGATTCCTCAGTCAGCTGCCTCTCAAGCCTGCCTCTCTGACCAAGCCTCACTCCCCTGAGCCCCCTGATTGCTGTCACCATAGTGATTCTCTGTGTACTGCCGGCTGGTCTCTGCACCCCCCAAAAACCCCCTCACCCTGCCTCTCACAAGCATCCGTCTCCAACTCGCTGCCACTTGTGCCCTGTGTTTTGATTTTTGCATGACTTCTTCGCTCATTGAAGATGAACTTTATGTGTGGAAGTCCTTAGCCGGCCACAGTAAAAGGGTTTCCCTGTACTTGCTGGAATACAAATACAAAAACATAGATCTCTCACACACACACACACACACACATACACACACACACACACACACACACACACACGCACACACACGCACACACACACACACACAAACACTTACAGCTTCAGGCTGGAAACATAAACAAGATTTTTTTTTGCTTTCCTTCAGTTGTTGTACTGAGCTACAAGCACTGACTTATTTGATCATTTCACAGTTTAGAAGAAAAAGTATCTTTCTGAAATAATGAAAAGCAGGGCTTAAAAATACCTTCGCTGTGCCAAAGCTACTGTTTCCCCAAGGAGTTTCTGACTGGATTGTGATGGTGCGATGTGTCCTCCCGTCGCTCGCCACCCACGCTTAAAATAGCCACAGTTTCTTAATGTTCCATTCAGTATTAAATCACGACAGGGATGTCTACATGTGAAGCACCACATGTGAAGCACATTAATATGTTCAGAAATCATTAAAGGTCAAAAATGTTTTGATAAGCATATAAAAATACACTCTCCTGAGAGATAATTAAAATTTGAGAGACCACGGTGTGGACTGTACTTCTCTTTCATGTTATCCTGTTTTCAAGAGATGGATGTGTTCATTAAGTCATTGCTGCACTTTGCAGACATCATGACAAAAAAAGAAAAATACTGTAGGCATGCAGAGTGAAAGTAGAGGGCTTATTGTTTAAGGTGTTGCTATTTTTTTCTCCTTCTTCAAACACGTCTTAAAGGAGGACACACCAATATAGAACATGAAGCTTTAAAGGAAAAGGAAAACCATCACAAAATAAAGTCTTTCCTGTAAGGAACTCCCATACGTTTACATCCTATTACATCTAATTGTTTGTAAGTATTTTTTAGAAAATGTCACCTTGATTTCAGTTTCCCTTTAAAATAACAATATGCCTACGACAAGAGACATTCAAATTAGCCATATCTGACAGATCACGTCATGTTACGTTATGTATTTTCAATTATAATTGTGATACTATTGAAAATAATGTTCTTATGCAAATTCTGTCTTTCGCAAGCCAACAACCAAATGTGAGTTTCAGCCATAAGATCTGGCAGAGACAAGCCAGGATCTTGCGGTACATTCAACTATATGCAGTCTCTCTATTTGATAAGAGCTGAGAAACAAGGGAAACATGTAGCGTATCTAATTCATTCTTCTCATGCTCCATAATTCAATTTCAATCTCCCTTTTGAAAATGAATGATTGTACCACCATAGAGCTCTTTAATTGGCATAGTGTTCAAGGAATGACATAGCATGGAGGACAGCTATTCAATTTTCAATTTTAGCGAAATATTACACTGCAGCTCTGTATTCTCTTCCTGTCATCTGAAAAATAATCAGTCTGACCTATCTACTCAGCGGCCTGTTGATGCTTGCCATCAAACACAGATCACACACAGAGAGAAAAATCATTGCCCTCTCCCTGGTCTTTTTCATTTGGTCCTGTTACACACAGCTTATAACCTGAAAATTAGCAGCAGCCTGTAAGCCTCTTGCTCCAGGAGCTGTGCGACTGCTCATTTGATGTACTTAATCAGGTGCAGCCTTTGTAATGGGAAAGAAATAGGGCCAGGCTTGATTGGCCTTGATGACATCTATGCTCCAATTGTCTAGAAAACCTCCAGCTTTAATCAATCCGCGGGATGATTCAGAATCTCTGTCTGCCGTCTGCCATGATTGGCTTTCTTCTCCGAAAATACCATTTAAAAATGCAGGTATGGTTGTGATAAAAGTGAGGCGTGTACAATATACTGATTACAGTTCTGATTCAGCGCAATGGGAGTCATTGCTAGTTTAGTGTTGCCTGCCAAATGTGAATGTTGTATGTTTCACACTGACACATGAAGATCTACCCTAAACATAATAGCAATAGTATTATAACTATACTTACTTGGTTTTTTTAGACAGAGACTAAGTCTAAATTATGTCTTTCAGAATCATCTTCTCTAGCCACACTGACAGCTTAAGACATGGAATAAGCACAACAGAAAAACCCTGATTGTGATTTTTGCTGCTTTTGTTTTGCTTTAGGTCTGTTTAATGATTTGTGCATTTAAGATCCAAGTGCAAAAAAAAAAATCACCAATAGCAAACCAATATAGTTTGTTGTTGCTATTGTGTATAATTCAACAAGTGAACGTGGCTCAGCTCACCTACATGAACTACAGCTCTGTGCTGATGGATGACGGCGCCTCTCCCTCTTCCACCCTCTTCCTCCTGCTCCGTTGCCGTGGCAACACACATGGAGCGTCGGCTGCCCTGTAACAGAACGGAGAGGAAGATGGAGGAAAACACTGTCAGAGACGTCGAGACTGGTGTGTAAACACGAGCCCATGCCTGGCTTCTTCTTCGTGGCTTTACAAGCGGAATGCCCAGCTGTCCGACGTATAACAGCCGCATGTTTCGTGCTCACTGCGTGTCTTTTGTATTGACGCTGACGTAAAGCGTGCTAACATTCTAGCTAGCAGGTACAGGGATGTAAACAAGAGGCATGCCACCAGTTTATGAACTGGCGTTTGCTGCTGCAGACGTTAGCTGACCACATGGCAAATAATGTGTTGGCACTGTACGTTAGCTCACGGAAATGCCTCAGAAAACTGCTGGCATGTTGAGGCGAACCAGTTCTATCCGGCAGTAGTGCAGGTGCAGTGGCTCTGAGTGTCTGCTAGCTAGCTTAGGTCCTCCACTGAACTGCTCTGTGTGGCTAATAAGCTAACTGTCGGTATTACTATGATTTGTTTTTCCTCCGTTACCCTCCTAAATTAAAGACATAATCCGTGAACAAATTCCCAAGAAATTGGTGAAGACCACTGTGTTGATTTAAAAAACACAACACAGATTTTGAGCCAGAATTATGTTTTTATTAAAAGTACCAATACTGGACACAAATCTAAGTTTGTGGTCTTTTCTGTTGCTGCTGAAGATTTCTTTGCATCTGTAACGTTCACCGTGCTTGTAAACAGAGAACACATTTTACATGTGTGATGCTGATGGGTTTAGGATAACCCAGTGACGTTATTCCTCATCCAGTACTCACTTAAAACCAAACAATAGTAGTTATGCTTTTAATGTATAGAAATATGAATTGGGTCTTTAATATGCATGTACCCACATATACACATGCCGTTGCTCTTAAAATTAGGTATATTGCTTTTCATTCAGTACCACAGCATTTTATTGAGTGTGGACAGTAGGTGCTAAAAGATGGATTATAAAGTAAAAATAAAATAAGACATTTTTCCAAATTAATATTTAATTATAGATTAGTTTTTATTACATTTTGTTTTATAAATAACAAAAAAAATGCACAATGCATACAATATTCAAATGCATACAAATGTAAACATAAAAATAATCTGAATGACAGCATTGTCTCATTTGCACACCACCAGTTAAAGGCAAATAGTGTGTTAAATACAGTGTTAAAATAAAGAGAAAATATTTTAACCCTGTTTGTGAACTGGCCTGATCACAAGAAAGCCTTCAACTAATAACAGTACTAAAAGAAAGTCTTTCACTTTTTATTAAACAAAAGCTCAAACAAAGCCACACATTTGAGCAACATTGTTTATATTGTCCATTTGTGTTGCAAACACAAATATAAAGATTTCTTTCAACCTTTGTATGCTTTATTTATTTGTGTTACTCCATTTTGCCGCTCAGATCCACTGTTTTCTTTGCAGTTTAAAGTCGACAAAACTCACTCTTAGTAAGATGTCACGTATACAGTACATCACTAGGCTATTTATATAGGTCGACATTTATCTTTTACATTTTTTGTATCTTTATCATCTTGTTATTTTTACTTTATTTTATAATTTCGGTTTAGTTGTGTGGTAAGGTTCTGCATGGCAATATATGTTTTTACTTTAAGGTCAACAATCTAGGACTGTTTTCTTCTGTATGAGAGACTCATATATTTATAGCTAAGGGCTTACGTCCTTTAAAATGACGACTTAATACATTTGCATAGGTGAGACTCATCCTAATCTTACACATTGTACTTGTTTTTCAGGTAGTGAAACTGGAGGCGAGGATGCCTTGGTGGGAAATGTGAACAAGCTGATGGTGAGCCCACCAGGTTTCTCCGGATCGCCACGAAAAGGACATCTGCTTTTTGATGCTTGCTTTGAGAGTGGTAAGTAGTAAACTTGAGAAAGGTACCGCAGTAAAATAAGGTAGTTAATTGTTATTTTCATGTTGGTGACGTCTTACTTTGGTATTGTGTACCACTGTTATGGAGGAGGCTGGAAATAAGCGTCAATGCAAGATTTTGTATGGGAACCTCCTTCACGCAACACAGCAAACACATACACACACACACACACACATACGCACATGCATACGCACACGCACACGCACACACACACACACACACACACACGCACACACGCACACACACACACACACATAAAGAGGTGGATATTTTACAAACAGTATTCTGGATAAGGCTTTGCCTTACCACTCACAAAATAAAATTAAACACTGACAAATCCTTGAACCTATACACATTCCTATGTTTGAAAACCTAGAAAAACTTGGAAAATTAAAATACTAGCAAACATTTACTGGATAACATTGAGCCCCAACTAATACTATTACCATTACTTATACTACGTAATACTGATAGTATGCTACTAATAATTGATCAATTTACTGTCTGTATTACCTTTTAATAGAAACAAAAATAAAATCAAAGTGCTTTATATGAAAAGAAAGAGTTTGAAGCAGGTTTACAGAATCTCCTACAAAGTCAATAAGAAATCTATTCCAGGGTTTGGGTACCAAAGCAGAAGGCATCTTCAGCCCATATAATTGCCTGAGATAATTTTGTATATAGCAACTAACCGTGAGTCTGTGTACCTGAGAGCTGTATCAACACTCAATCAGGGACTTCATATGAAGATTTATAGAGAAGTGCGAGGCTCTTAAAATCTTTATTATGAATAACTAGAACTCGCAGGGACTTAAGCGCAGGTCTTGTTAGAGCTATTTTCTTGCAGCCACCTTCTCCTTCTATTCCTCCTGTACTATGGCCAGTGTGGCTAAAATGAGAAATATATTAAGTACCGTATACTTGAAAGGGTGATTGACATGTTACCTTGTCTCCTTTGTTGGAGCTAGGCATACAGTACGATTAAGTTAATGTGCTCAAGTGCCATTTGTTAATGGCCTTTGTTTGCTACTTTGTCTGACAGCTGAATGGCACAACAATGAAAATAAAGAAGTTATTCACTACTGACAAGGTCAGTTGGTTAGACCCACACACAGGCACACAGTCAAGCACACAAGTAGGCCAAGTAAATCAGGAATCAGCCGGTCTCTCTTGGACAGAATTTATGTTTGGAGATTAGGTTGAGATGGCACACAGATTTCTTATTTCCACAGGCAGACTGAGATGAACTGTAACTTCACCTTGTTCACTTTCTAATGTCTGGCCTTGGTATCATTGTCAAAGTTGTTCTCTAAAGTTGATTGTAACTATCATAACATCTCAGATACACTTTTTCAGAGTGTAAAAGAATACGAATAAGTTCAGTTTAACCACTCCTGTATGGGCACATGGAGGGATAAATAAGGAAACAGGGAACCTAATCCGCAGTTCTGTACACAGTAGACAAGAGGCGTATGAAGATGAATGCATATATAGCACTGCTGTGTGAAGATCTAAATAAATGTAACATTAGGAGGATTGTGCTGAGATATCAGTGTGGTGATTGCCCTTTTTATAAATGTGCCTTTTTTCCCAGATGACATGGCCAGAGGAGCTCAGACATTGATTAATGGCCGCTGAGCTTCCACACTGAGATCAGCTAACATACCAGTGTCTCTGGCTCCGGATGTATCTCCTGAATGATTTATGGAATTGATATTAATCTCTTTCCAGTAAATGCATTACTAAAGTTACAATGGGGGATGAATTGATGTTTGCCAGCTAATGTCAAATTAATGCCCTGTTGCTGTTTCATTTAAGCATCACGGATTTTGTCCGCCTTACTTGAAAGTAAGCCTTGATATTACTTTATGAAAGTTCTTTCACAGTGTACTCATTATTTATGCCTGGATAACTTGTACAAGGCAGTTAAAAGGCAGAAAATAATGTGAACAAGCTACTGAATCCACTCCATTCAACAAATTCTATCAATGTCATCATTTTACCATAGTATGAATGACATTGTTATCGTATAAAGCTGTAAGTAACATTAGGGACACCAGCAAGAATAAGATCGATTTTAGTAGTTATCCATCCTAAAAACCCAGCCGAGTGTTGCCAACTCTTTTCCAACAGAAGTAGCTGGCAGCACTAGCTCCAAAAGTCGCTGATCAAGCAAGAAAGTCCCCAATTCGCCAATACTGAGCTCATCCTTTTGGTCTTCCCCTCAAAGCCTCTGCTCCCAAATGATCATAATCAACATAAACAACAGACATGGCTATTGTTAGTTCTCACAGCTGTTAAACTAGCAGCTTGTGGAAGAGTGATGACGTGCAATGAGTGCACGGGCAGAGTGTGCAAAGGTAAAGCCCATCAAATCATTTGGCCTGAATTACAGTTCTGTGAGAGTCACAGATACTAGATTATTTTTCCTTTTTTTTGGTCAAAGCATTTAATCTATTAATTGCTGTTGGGATGTATAGAAAATTTCAACAAATATAAAAAATGTTTTTCCTAAACCCACCCTAGTGGTAAGGTAACTGTCAAATATCTGGTTCAGGGGGAAAATATGCAATATGTTTAATTGGCATTTAATGAAATAGAAAGCTGAAATTCTTTCTAGAAAATGTATTGCGATCTTAACAACCCACATTGCTTTATGTGTGTTGGGCCAGCCAAGTAAAAAAATAAAATTATTTGATTTGATTTATGAAAATCTTAAGAAGTCACTGGTAAAAAAAAGTTAATAAATCACAAATGTATCAGTAGAATGAGTAATGTTGGCTTAATATTGACGGGAATTTTTGCACAGAAAAATAGCATCTGTGTTTTCATTCATTACTGATTTCCCCTAAATACAGTCGCTGAGTTACATTTCTTAACTCCAGCAAACATCCCTTGCTCTTTATTGTTACAATAAATATCTTCTTGTATTTTGGTTATTTTTAAATGAGCTGAAACTTAAATGTAAAAGTACCAATGTTGATAGAATACATGTGTTTTTAATCAGTGGAAGTGTTTGTATTAGAAGATCTACTTATTTATACAATTTCTAAACTTTTTAAACAACATAAGATTTCTTGGTTCATCCAACCAGGAGTATTTTGTTTTTACAGTAGATTTAGTGCCCATATTCAAACTTGATACGATTTTGTGCATACCTGAAGTATCAGTAAGATAAAATGAGCTGCTGTTGTTCATACATTCAGTCTGATATCTGTGATACCAATGACAGGAAGGAAATTGGAGACGTGTGTCAGCTCCTGCCTGATGTACTGCATGTTGGATGGGCATGTATATTTCTTAGAGCTATTGAAATGGTTTTTTCGTGACAGTCTATGTCTATTTTACTCTTTCAAACCAGATTGAATGGCACTTTTCAAGAAGACGATCTCATTTGAAATTCATGCAGACCTATAACTCAGTGAGGTTTTGTGCCCCCACTCCCCCTTTTTTTTTCTCCCTTTGGTCGAAAGCTACCTGCATCCCATGTACATTTTCATAAAGCACAGATTTTATTTTGTTGCGTTAGTATAGCACAGCATAAAATCTATTTGGTTTATTAAAATAGACACTGGTTATGTAAGCTGTTTGCCAAAGGTATAAAACCTCATTTACATTTAGATGAGGCTTAATTCACTTTGTTGTCAGTCCTATGCTGATCAGAGTCAGTGATGGCCCACAGATTTACATACAGTAGGTGTCTGGAGTTATTCTGAACCATTAAAAGCTTTTTTTCAACTTCTGCTTAGTGATAACATACAGTATGATGATGATGACTGTTTTCTTAAGTCATTGCAAACCTTACTTATTGCTTTAGTTGACTGTGTAAAGAGCAATATGCAAATGCTCATTAACATATGCAAATGTGGCTTTACTTGTTGAGATCATCTTTTTATGCTACTTAGGACAATGCAAAATCACGGTAGAGAATTGACGACTTTGTTAATCTGTAAACATTAAGTCTTGGCCCATTGCTGTGTATTGTGTCAAGAGGCAGAGATTCATGAAAGTGATAAGAGCAGCCTAATTGTTTTTTTAGAGTCAAATCCAAATGACATTCTTATCTTGTCTTGTCACATTTGTTTCGTCACACACGCCAACTGTTGACATTTTCAGCTAAGTCCCAAATTCTTTTGCGGGTGGATCCTCACAATGTCGCCGACGAAAGTACCATCTGTGTCTCCAAAAGATGACACTGGCAGTGCGGGCGTATTGTTTTACCGCACCTCTGGACTCTGCACCAGATGTAATTAAGCACTCATTGATTAGTCAGACTGCTGTCTGCTGACAATGACTTACATAGTCAAAGAAATTCCCTGGGGGGGAAAAGTGTTTAATGGGGTCCATTGATAAGCACAACCCATAGACTCATCTGGCTTCACAATCAATTCACCCAATACAATCCAACTTATATGGCAGACTGGAGGACAGATATGCACATACTGGTTTTTCTTCCAAATAGTCAAGGCCTTTTGAGACTTATGTATTTCTGTTCCTCTGAGAACAGAAATACATAAGAAATACATCTGTTGCTAACCTAACTTGTGTATTTTTTCTCGAATATCAGACATTAAATGAGCATGAAAAAATATGATTGTACAGAATGACAATATTAATAAATTCACATTTTATGAATGTCTTATCTCACCTACTCATGTCAACATAACAGCTGCTGAAGGAACAAGGCAATCTTCTCTCACACTTCTTCAGATGTCTGAAGTAATCAAAATAGTTTAGGATTGTATTTGTCTCCTACATTGCCTATTCGCTGTTTTCATTTAACATCTTATTCACTCAATATAATCTTCATAATTCAAAATACAATGTTTACAGTTCATTCTGTGCTATGAGTTAGGTGGCTAATTATGCAACACAATATCTGACACACTAAACTATTAAGTTAGAGGAGTGAGCGCTCACTGCTGGCCTGATATCATCGTCAGAGAAATGTCAAAAGTAGGTCAATGCCTGTGTTTATGCTCTACGCCAACACTTTCTCTAAACGAGGGTTTCCACCTCTGACATTAAAGACCTTATAGAATCGCTCAAGCACTGCATTGACTTGCAGATTTTAAATCACCCCTCAGTAATGATAATTGATGAAGAAATATTTCCTTTATCGTCGAGATAAAGAAAGAAAAGAGAGAAAAACGGCTGCCAGGAGATAAGTAATGAGGATAAATGTTGAAGAAAATATTTCCACTGTTCACTGATGATGAAAGTTTCTTTGTTTTTCCCTTTTTTTTCAACCCCCTTTAATTTTCTCGTTCCTTTCTTCCAACACCGAACAGTGTATTTAATCTGTCCGGCCTTATCTTCTCCCAGAAATGGTCATGTTGCGGCTGCACAGTCCCGCTAAAGGATGACTGATTAGAGTTGTAGCTAATGCAACATTTACAGAGCAAAGACAGAGGGATAGAAACGTAGAGCAAGAGATAGATGGTGGGGAAGAGGAAAGGAAATAAGGGAGTACAGAAGAAAAGAATAATATGAATATGAGGGGGCAGGGGGGGCGGGGGGTGGGGTGCTGGTTCTGAGAGAACGCAGTCAAGCTTGTCAGAAGATATTTATATACTCCAGAGTGCCCCATGAATCAGGATAGTTGAGTTTCCATTGATTAAAGAAGAGGGAAACGTTTTTACAATCAAGCTAGATGCTCAGAATGAGTGGCTTTGGAGAGGCCTGAGCATGCTGCAGTATACAGCTCTCTGCCTCGCCTCGCCTCGCCTCCCTCTCTGACGAAACAACCCAGAAGCAGAGGCAGGAAAGAGGGAAATACTGTACAAATTAAATTTTTTCTTTATTCAACGTCATCATAATTCGGATATTTCCCCCTTTCACATGAGGATGTTACTCAGTATTGTGAATTGTGCACTCTTATGACTTTCCATTTTGTACATGAACTGTATTTATTTTATTTGTTTTGCGTATAGCTCACCAACCTTAGATTGCTCTAACTCTTATGGGCTTTCCAAAACAAGATCCATTCGTCTGAGTGGGAGGGAGCACTCCTGACATCTGATGTATTGAGAGGCACTCCCAGTCTCTCTGTCTCTCTTACATGTCCTTGGCACCGGAGAAGCTTCACTGCTCAAATCACTAAATGGCCTCTCCAGTTTCCCTTTTAGCAGTTTTCTCTCCTCTCTTTCTTTTAAGAGTAGAGTATGGAGATAAATTTGAGTTGTCCAGGGACTGTTGGCAAGACCGTTGCTTTTGATTTATGCTATTTATTGGCCATTTGTATCCATAAGAGATTACTCTTTATTATTATTGTGTTTTTTTATTATCGCCATGTCCTATCTCTGGCTTTCTTCGGGCATATTTTGTCGGTTTTATGTCCTTTCTTGTGCCATATCATGCCATGTGAGTTGGGATGTGTTATATTGGTTTGACCCTGAGGGAAGCTTCCCAACAGGGGCATCGCTAAGCACAAAAACTTGCATGCAGTGTCTATAAAGCGACTGTATTTTTTTTCGACCGGTCTCAAGATGACTTTTTGAAGTTCTCGATCTCAGACTCAGGAGTCTGACAAGACCACGACTGCGGGGTTGCCACTAAATTGCCCCGTGCATCGTTTGATTTATTCGTTCACATCATTATTGTGTTTGCTGATTAAAAAAAAAAGAACTTTCCCACACATAAAATTCCCCTTTGCAATGCCTTATGATTATTTCATCAATATATTTTTCCTGCTACATTTGTACATACGCACATATACATTATATATGGCTTTAAAAGAGGTGAATAAAGAGGAATCTTCATTTGTATTCTGTGGGTGTTGTTATTGGAATGTGGATCTTTCCGATCAATTTCAGGAGTGCCTCAGTAGTTTGCATGTTCCACATTTTATCTTAAGAGTGTCATGCGGTGTGGAACTCTCGCTGGTCTAGTCTTGTTCTTGATTCGGTCTCGCCCGGCCTTGGCCTTGGCCTTGGTCTTGGCTTTTGTCTTGGCCTTGGCCTTGTGTGTAGCTGGCCTTGACTACAACACTGATTGCTGACATATTGCTAGCTCTGGCTTACACAATACTTTCAGCTAGCACCTACCTGATCGATACTGCGCACGTTCAACTCTCAACAGAGATGCGCAAGAAGCGAGATGTCTCACTCGTTAGCTCCTTCTTTCAGAGGTTTTGGATGCAACCGTTTTTTTCCGGAGCGTATGATGGAAGTAGCGGGTGAGCCATCTTGCTTCTTTCTCATCCCTATTTAGAGTTGCACATGTGCAATACCGATCAGACAGGGTTTACGGATCAGATAGCAAGCGACATATGTTGTTATTCCTGTGTAGCATAAATGAGATGATAAATGATATGAATAAATGATATCGGAGACTTGCATCCTCGCCAATACCTGATCCAGAATTTTAGGATGTGTAGGAGTCTTTTGCAATACTGGTATTGGAACAACTCTAGTAAAAAGGCAACTAAGTGGTAAACAAGTTTGTCATTTTAACTTGAAAGGTCATTTCAAGGTTGTACTTCTGCTTATTTCTGCTGCTTATAGCTTACCTTTGTTTGTTATCTTAATTTGATTGTCTGAGCAGAACAAACACTCCAAAGGTGGTCAATCTTAGAATCACAATAACCACACACAACAACGATCTTCCTTTATCACATGCCTTCAAGGGGGCTTGACTGAGTGCTCTGCCATGGGAGGTGAGAAGTGATATCAGTAGGATTGCACAGAATGCAGAGCAAGTGAAACAGAGCGATAAACCTGTCTGACACGCGGGCCCGTTGCATATGGCCACGTCTAATCACTGAGTGAACACATTGGCTCGGTTGCGGTGGTCGGAGATGTTTTCTCTGCCAGGAAGTAGTACAAACAACCTCAGTGTTTTGTAAGTTAATTGTTGATGATTCTGATATGAGCTTCACATAGGAGACCCAGCCAGCACCTCATCTTCTCAAAATGTCACCAAATGCTAGCAGCAGCAGCAGCAGCAAGCATGTTTTGGACTTTTTGAGTAATGAAAGGACTTGATTATCAACTGTATACACGGTGTGGCTGTGCGATTTGGAAAGGTTGAGGGGAGGATTATTCGGACACCAGGTTTCATAAGAAAATAGCCTTTTTGTAACATACAAATTGGTATTTTTGTTACTTCATCCGTCTCTAAGGATGTGCTTTGACACAAACAGGTTTAACTTTGTTGTTGTTTTTAAATTCCAGCTTGAGGCTATTTTGTGTTCTAAATGTACTTTGGAGCATCACTACTCATTGGCTCAGGGCCTGCCTCCAGCATCTTGATACAAGTGTGCCTTAAGTGAAAATTACTGCAACCAGGTTTCGGCATTGCACAAGTGGCGCTCGCGCACAAGGCTCCAGTGATTCATCCCGTAATTCATTTCCAAGCAATTCCTGACACCATAAACAGAGTTTCAGAGCAGACGTCTCATTTTTCATCCCAGTCAAGACTGCACGGTTTAGAAAAATGGCGAGGATTTGTGATGCTTTACCAGTTCATGTTTTTCGAGATGCCTGTGTTTATTCTGCTGATTTATTTAGAAAACCTCTCAGTGAGATGAGCTTCATTGGTGTGCCAGGGTTTGTTTGATAACACAAATTCATGTACAGAATATGCTTATACAGTGAAGGGTGAAATACTGATAGGAGCAGAATTTTGATAGAATACATTTTGGTCTGAATCCAGGCAGCTATCTTGTAGGTCTACTGCTCAAAGTAAACAGCATTGAAATTCACTCCTCGGGGGCAAATGCTGTTATCAGGATTTTTTTTCCTGTGGACATTTCAAACGGTTCTTAATAGTGAACATGTTGGAATGTGCTCTAGTTTTTACAGACTAAAGGAGTATCTATTTGTTTTGAGAGGTTCTCAGATGTTTAGCCTTATTTTTAAATGTACTGTTTACTGTATTTACAGTGTTTCCAGTGAATAATCAAATATAAAGGAAATCATGTTCACTTGAATCTTTAGTACAACTATTACAAATTACATGAAAAATGTTTTTAAAGATAAAAGCTCTAATAGTTAAAAAAAAAACATTTGGAGAAAACTACAACTACAATTTCCACAGAGAATTATGTTAAAGATAAGATAATAAGATAAGATAAAACATTATTTATCTCGATGTAGCAGTTGCGATATACAAAGTGGGAAAAGTGCAAATATAAAGAATGCAACAATAACAATATAAGGAAACTGCATTCATAAACATTCATGAAACTGCATTCCTGGATATTTTTTGGTCACTTAGGGGCAATGCAATCAGCTATGAAAACACAGTATCAACATATTATCACTCTTTAAAGTTGCTATGGTAAATGTGTTCGCAAACAGTTGCTTATTTACACATCCGGACATGCAGCAACATGAGCTTAACCTGGAGTTGTGGCTCTGGTCACCAGATGAATGTAAGTCCAATACACTCTCTTTTAGCTCTGTTTTGGTCTGAACTCCATTCATTATGGAGCTTTTCTTACTCAAAAACAGCTGCCCGTGTCTGGAGACGACGCCGGTGAGAGGTGTTAGAGGTAATCAAAACAGTAAAGTAGCACCCCAGAAACACAAAACAATAATCTGTGAGATGCTTGAATATTCCAGCAGAATGAGGGAGCTGCTGAGTCCACTGATAATTCTGTGTGTTTCTGTGAGCAACCCCTTTCACATCAATTAGCGAATTGCAGACGTGTTTGGTTGCGAATTAATTTGGATTTAGCATGTGTCACATTGAAGATGATGGCACGGCAACTCATGCGGCGTCACTATGTTGCTACATTGCAATGTTGCTTGTGAAACATTATCAGAGAAGGACCTGCTGTTTGAAAGTAAGTAGCACTGGGAGACAAATGGGGACATCATTTTGTTACAGACAGCACACCCTCAAACATGTGTTTTAGAGAAAAATATCACAATGACTAAAATGACAAAAGAAATAATTTCCAAACACTCCTTTCTGTGATCCAGCATGCTTTTTTTTGTAACAATACAAAACTATGTTTAATTAATTTGACTTTAACTACTCCACTCCACTTACTGAGATTGTCTCCGAGTGCTTCATTTCTTGAGGGTACATCCCATCCTTCTCCCATTATGATTTTAACCACAACATAATGCAGAGATATCAAGATACAAAGCTGTTTGGAGTCCTTTCTTTTGCAATTAAGTCGTCCCAGTTATCATCTCTGCATCATGAATCGGGCATCAGGAGCCTCCTGCTGAGATGGTAAAACTTCATCCCAAAAAGCTCCCTGCGCTCTTCATCAATGATGAATTATGTCGAAATTGATTTACCAAATGATGTCTCTTAATCTCCCATATCCGATGGTATGAAAATGGATTAGGTTGTCATAGAATGGATTACTTTTATGTAATATTCTAGAAAAAAAATGTATTTATATTTGTACCTTGTGACTTTTTATATATATATATATATATATATATATATATATATATATTTCTCTCTGTATCTTAATTTCTCTTAATTGCACGATGGTTTGGGTACTGTGCCTGGAAAAATGCTTGCTGAAAGACTCCTTGATCTTCTGCCAAGGCTTTTGAATGGCATTCAGTAATGCCTTTTCCTGCATTTCCTTTTTTTCCCCGTTCTGAAAACCTGGCATTGCATTGACAGTAGCAGCACTTAATGTAATTCCCTAGATTGAAAAGCTGCTCCACAATGAGAGATTTCCTCTGCGTCGCTCTTAACTGTTGAAAAACCCACCCTTGGGTTTACAGACATCCTCTCTCCTGATTTGCACAACTTCTGGACTCACTCTTGCCACTTCACCTTTGAGCCTGTTAAATATGGACCAATCTGATTAGCACACACAATACTGGACCGGTCAATCAAATAAATACAGAAAAAGCACCAGTGGTTAAGTAGATTACAAGAGGGATTCTTGACATTAGAGATGTAGATCAAGTGTTTTAAGTACAGTCACTGCCTTAGAACAAATACAGCTGACTTTATGGCTGTACTAGATTAACTGAGCGATACCTCATTTGAGAAACTGCAGTCCACTTTGGGGTGATTTGTTTGCTCTTGAATGGCAGGACATAGGCAGTGGAAAGAAAAACAGTTGCTTTTTGTCTGGCTCTCCTACATTTTCGATGACTGGCGTTTTCTGTTCTTCCTCCCTTCCTTCCTTGCTGACCTATTGGTTATTGGCCAGTGATTTCTTGCCTCCCTTGTTTCTCTTCTTTTCTTGCATCGGCTCGCTGTGTTCTTGAACTCATTACAGAGCAATCAGCCCCAGGCGTTGAAGTGTGCACCCAGAGGGAGCAATAACTGTAAATAAACACTACTGCAGGCTCTCCGATAACATGTTACCAAGATGATAACAGCCCTTCTTAGCAGGCCTGTTGACCTTCTCCTTGCCTTAGGCTTGCCAAGGACTCCTCAGCTCCCCGCGCTTTTATCTCCTAACTCTCCTCCACCGCTGGAGCCGCTGGAAAGATTACAACTGAGGAAGAGAGGAAAGGGACGGAGGGTGTTACATCAAGAGAATATAGAGAAGAGGAGAAGAGAGGAGAAAAGCGATGAGGGAGGGTGCTCGGAGGAGAAGAAACAAAACAAGATAGAACAACAAAGACTCGACCTGGGCAGTTGTCCCACTGCCCGTGCTGCCACCTCCTCTGTCCGTCCCCAGTCTTTGTAAGGCTCAACATAATTAACTTGTTAAAAGATAGCATGAAATTGGAACAGACTTTTGGCCACCGACACACAGAGAGAGAGAGAAAGAGAGAGAAAGAGAGAGAGAAAGAGAGAGAGAGAGAGAGAGAGAGAGAGAGAGAGAGAGAGAGAGAGAGAGAGAGATGAGTAGACAGAAAGAAAGTGACAGAGAGGGGATGAGAACGGCGGGATGGCCGCGCCCGAATTCTGATGAAAACGTCAACCAACCAGCTAACAAACCGGTTTAGGCTTGAGAAACAGATGAAAGTAAAGATTGCAATTCCTCATGGTTCACTCCCCAATACTAATGCCGAGTGTCTGACAGTAGCATGTCCAGAGCTGTGGGGCTAAAATACTGTCTGGATGAGATTGATAATACAATTAAGCCAGTCCCAGTATGAATGCATCACTATGACCCATTACTACACCAACCGCTTCAGATGGAGCATACGAGTCTAGCTCTAGGGCCTTTTGGACGAAAAAAAAAAAAAATACAATTATAAAAGGCTAGCTAGAAAATGTGTTCTCTTTAGAATGTGCAGGCAGGCCTGTACATCATCAGATATGTGTGGGCTGCCTGCATATCTCACTGCTGTCCCCGGGCCCAGTTTTCTTCATATTGAAACGAGGAGCTCACTGGAGCATAGTCGGACTCGTAACAATATTATTTTTTTTCTCTCTCTTATTGTCTCCTCTTATTGTTTGCTCTTATCCTGCTTTTGTTGTATATTAAGATTATTTTCACAATTTTCAACATTATGTTTACAAATACACAATCACTTATTGTGTGCGTGTGTGTGCGTGTGTGAGTGTGTGTGTGTGTGTGTGTGTGTGTGTGTGTGTGTGTGTGTGTGTGTGTGTGTATGGCTATACAACACATCAGACAAGATGAAATTGTGTCTTTACATTCAGACAATATCGTGGACAGGAGAATATTCAATCAAGGCCATGGTTTATTAACATATCATGTTCTTGGTAAAGTGCGATGCAGATATTTAAAGGAGTCAGAAGTTAGTAAAATAGTAATGTTATAGTTTGTTCAGGAGGTGTTTCCCTCTAATTGCTGGTGGGAGTATATTCGATACTTAATTAAATGGTCATGCTTTGGGTGATAAACTCAGTTTGTGGTACTTCTTGTCTTTGTTGGCATTGATCATCAACAAACCGGTTATTGAACTGTAGACATCACCGATCTATTTCATGTTGAACTTAGATTAAGGTTAGCTTCGCTCCGTTTGGGACAGTGTCATTCTCTTCATGGACCAGTAGAACTTGCAACTCTGCCAAAGTATCTCCACGTCCCGGACGTCCGACCTACTCAACACTGCTGAAGCCTCATAGATAGATGATAGATAGATAAATACTTTATTAATCCCACAAGGGGAAATTTGTTTGGTATCAGATTCAGTTGAACATTTCTTACAGCGTGATTGGACTACAGTACAAAGGTTCCTCTTCCTGCCAAGTTTTGGGCAGGTGAAAACGGCTAAAAGGACCCATCGCTTTTTAAAGTTACACATGGCATGTGAGTATTGTTGTTAAGGTGTCTTATCATCACCTTGACTTTGCCAAGCAACCAGCGGAGACTCCAGGAAGTGACTGCCAGGAAATAGCCCGGCACATAAATCCCCATGAAGCCACAACTTGTCACTTTTACACTTAAAAACGAATGAGATATAATTTGTTGATCAGTAAGCGGATTTAGTCGAATTTCGTTCACTTTTGACCGAGCCAGGCTAGCTGTTTCCACGTGTGTCCGGTCTTTATGCATTGCTCAGCTACTAGGCAGCTGGCTGTGTATCGTACAGACATGAGAGTGGTATACATCTTCTTATCTAATTCTCTGTAATGAGCACATTTTTCAAAAGGTTGAACTATTCCTTTAAGGTTGACTTGAGAAAAAAATCCAATCCCTGCCTTTAAAAACACTTCTAAAACATAGACTGCAGTTTAGTATACCTGTTAGGTAGTTAGATTGTGGAAACTTGGAGGTGACCTCTTTAATCTTGCCTGCAGATGAAGTGATAAGGCATCAGGGGAGAAGGCAGGCTTTAAGAAGTCATGAGGCAGGAGATTGATGTTGCCTCTGTGACAACTTGCCTTTAGACGAGGGAGAGAGAGAGAGAGAGAGAGACGGTGAGAGAGAGACGGAGAAAAACCAGACGTTTAGCTGGAGGTCTAAACTGAGACCCCTTCACTATGGCTGCCGCTGCTGCTGGCTGGAATCAATTCTATCTTTATCAGTCCCCCTCTTCTGTGTCCAGGAATCCTCCTCAGACCGCAGAGCAGCCGGGGGGAAAACTGATGTGTTTTCCAATAATGAAATGGAACACAGCAAAAAATACGTTTTAAAAAGGTGCCTGGCTGGTCTCCCTCAGCCGTACAGCACTCCTTTAATCTCTTGTCTGGTGTTTAAACAAAGTTGTGGCTATGCCTATGTCAGTCAAAAGAAATTGAATGTGCTATCTGGCGTGGGAGTGTTTGTGTAGATTGTCAGCAGTAGGCGTTGTTAATTTTCGTAAAGCAAAACCAATGGCTGTAAAAAAAAAAGAAAAAAAAAAGACATTTCATGTATTTTTTCATACATATTAGTGAAAACCTGTGTGTGAATATATGTAAGATTTAGAACACGACAGCCTACACGTCTGCTAAGTAGGAAGCACTGTAAGCACAGAGTCTATTTCATTTTGAAACAACTCCCTATTACCATTCTAATGGCTGGTTGTGTGAGTGAGTTCCACCTCAGGCCTGAGGCAGGCGGGCCTGCTGCTGCTGTACGATGATCCATCTGCATGGCAGAAACCATCCATCCAGTGTATAGCTACAGGCTGAAGGCCGGCCCATTGTGTGGGCTGAGCACTGTGACTGCTCCCTCTTGTACCTCCATAATGGGATTACATTAGCCAGGTTCTTCTGCTCCCTCTCCAGCTCTCTCCACGTGCACACACACACACACACACACACACACACACACACACACACACACACACACACACACACACACACACACACACACACACAC
This sequence comes from Ophiodon elongatus, assembly GCA_016806645.1. NCBI lineage: Eukaryota > Metazoa > Chordata > Actinopteri > Perciformes > Hexagrammidae > Ophiodon > Ophiodon elongatus. Next base: position 1,230,638 of record JACSYO010000771.1, on the reverse strand, counting down.
ACACACACACACACACACACACACACACTGAGGCTGTGAGCCCATGTGTGAATGACTGACTGTCCACTTGGCCACCTCGTGTTTGCACCCTGTTTACTTGCCTATGGCCCTGTGTAATGATGCAGGTTTCATACCCATTCTACAAACACGTTTGTTTTCAGCACAAACATATAGTGTTATGTGATTTCCACTTTTCTTGGAAAAGAAATACTCTGAAATATGCCATTTTTACTTCATTTGTTTTCATGGGTGTGTGTGTGTGTGTGTGTGAGAGAGAGGAAGAGAGACAGAGCGAGAGGAGGGATTGGAGAAAGACAGACTAAGATAGAGAGAGACGGAGGGTTTTGTTCAGGGTTTTCCTCAAGGAGAGGCTGTCATGTGTAAAATCTTGTTCAGAACCAGCAATTGTGTTTTGTTGGGCTGCACCAGCAGGGCTAAGCTGTTCGTTGAAAACCAATTTGTTAATGTCTAACTGCTGCACTAGTTTTCCCTCAAGGACAAAGATTGATATTCAACATAACCTGCCAAGACACCACTGAAGAAGAATATGGAGAGTGATGATACTCAAGAGGAATTATGCAAGAGATCTCAAGGACTAGAAATGGTGTCTTTTTCCCCCCCTTCTTTCATATCTTCTCGCAGTCTGTAGTTCATTAGTTTCACTTACACTAATACAGTCTGTCTGTTCCATAAAGAACCAAAAATAATTCTTGACAAATCTGGTGTACTGTGCATCGCTTCTCAAAATCATACAGACTTTATCTAGTTCAGAGGGCATTTCACGAAAATCAGTTGGCCGTTTACGCTAGTTAAATACTAAATTATGTGGGATTGATTAAAAGGGTCAGGCTCCCAGCCTACCAAAGCGTTTGAATCTGGAGGTAGCCACCATAAAATTAAAACGGGGATCAATGGCGTGTCATATCCCCGCTTGCTCCGCGGGGTGAACATGTAATTCTAACGTTGAAGCCGCAGCCATCTCTCACGTCAGGCCTTCCAGCATCGGGCTCAATAACCCAGCCGCCCATGGCTGCTGTCTATTGCTACCCATGCTAGAGTATTCACAAGCACACAGATACTGAGTTTGGTCTCTATCGCTTGGCTGTTCTGCAGAAAACCGGCCAGTAACTGTGGTACCAGGACTGTATAGATATTAGTTTATTTGGTGTTTTCATAGAGACTCATAGCTTGTTATATAGGTATTTGGAGTACTGTGGGGATTTTAAATTCAGAATAATTTTCAGAACTTTAAGGGGACAAATGTGTACCAATGAGAAGCTTGCTTTAAATCATGGGTGTGAGAAGGTTTTTGATACGCTTTGCTAACCTGCCTACAAATTCTCCATGCGGCTGTTTTGATTTTTTTTCTTTTTTTCTCAGTTTTCGGGTTATTGTGAATTCAAATATATAGCTTCACCTTGCGTACACGCGTACACGCGTACGCACGCGCGCGCATGCGCACGCGCACGTACACACACACACACACACACACACACACACACACACACGCACACACACACACACAGACACAGACACACAGACACACACACACACACACAGTGGTTTGTTTGCAGGTTGTTGTGCACATCAGTATTCAGGATTTCAGGATTCAGTAAGTGCAACCACAGGCAGCCTGAGGGTGTCACAAGGAGCTTCTAGAAGTCTTTTGTCACACTTGCCTCAAAGACCTCCGTTGTGGATGAATTTCTGTGAGGTGACAAAGACGAACACAGTATATTGGCCCCATTTACACCCAATTCATTCTTAATTGTGTGAATAAAACTTGATTGTGCTTCGCACCCAGCTAGCAGTGTATTCTTTCTGCTTTCCTTTTGTAATTACTGTGATGTTTTGTCAAATGTTTCCGTCATCATCAGTAATGAGAGCGAAACCCCTGATTTGTGAAAACGCATTGAAAACAAAGTAAATTACCATCACAGTTTTTGTCTCTGACAGCATTTGTAACAACGTGTCCAATCTTCTTCTGGCTTAACGACATACAGTAGTTTCACTCACTGCAATGCAACCAAACTAATCACGGAGAAACATTGATTGGCGTCATTTTCGGGTTATTTCCAGTTGACTGTGTAGTGAAATTCTATAACGATGTGAGGACGGTTTTCACAGTGGAGATTCACAAATCAATGTATTGGTTTCTGATAATGGTTTAACTCACTTTAAATCTACAAAAGCATACACCCCCCATATAAATAACGAAAGTGCCCTCAGGGAGTGGTTGTGTTTTTATCGTTGAATAGCGTTATTAAGACTCTGATAGGAAGTGTAACCTTTGGAGCCATTATCAACTTGGTGTAATAGGATGTATTTGGCAGTGTCGCCTCGGAATAGCTGTGATGTCGGTATGAGAGATGATCGATTTGATCCACGTCTTTGTGGAACAGGTGCTGCTCTGCTGTCTGCCTCCATCTCTTTGTCCGTGCTTGCTAGCTGCAGCTGTGTCTGGTTCAACCCTCCGCCTGCTCTTGGCTTTATCTGCATTCAATGGCTCAAGATTGCATTGCAAAACCAGCCAAAATGCTAGTCCCTGCCTGCCACTTCTTAGCTAGCTAGCCGCCGTGCAATACCAACTGGGGCTGGACAGTCGGTGCCTCGGTCATCGAATCAATCATCGCTCTCTTAGTGATGATATCACACAAAAGTTATCATCTCAAGATCCGGCGGTTCGCTGTTGTCATGGCTCAATGAAGGATATTTCAAAATGTAACATAATGTGAGATCATAAATACTTCAGAGCATATATTTTTGGGGAAATCACATGTTTCTGTAAGCACAAAATAAAAGAGTTTAACATACTTTAAAATTCACCATGCGATTTTGATCACTCTCGTAAGGTTAGAACGAAAATGAAGGATATTTCTCATGCTTAAATACTATATGCGTTACGCGATAAATACACGTTATAGTTTAAGAGATGCATCGGTTTAAGTTTTTTATTTTTTTTAACAAACAAAGTTGCTTCTCTGTGTCGTCACACACACCTAAACCGCGCCCCCAGTTGCCATTAGCTACTTGATCACGTATGATCTTGTGATTTTGCGTGAATGTAAATTGAAATGTGCTTGCCCATATGTAAGAGACAGCTGGATAAACGAATAGGTCGTGCAGTTGAAATCACATTTTTATTGTCGAATTATTTCCACATGTATTTTCATACATGCAGGAACATGCACACATATACAGACACAATAAGGCAGACATGCTTCAGTCTTCTGCACATGTCATTTCTGCGCCATAAAGATAAATTAATTTATCAACATATGGACTTCTTGCCTCTCCTTCGGACACCCCTCCGCCTGTCTTTTATCGTCTGACCATCTTATGCTGCAAATGCTTCCTGAATGTAGAATTCCAGAATAAAGTCTATGAATGAGTAGATCAAGTGCAACAATACTTCAGCATAGCTCAGCCACTCCCTTTCCACTTAAAGCGGCCTGCAGAGAGAGATTTTTTCCAGGCTCCAGTGTGCTGGAATGAGACGCCACTCACCATTAGTGCTAGCTGCGGAAACTCTTGGTGGATGGGCTTGAAATGTAAATACAGATCAATCATCAGCTTATTGTTGCACAATATCCTCTTGCAATTTATTTCTCGGTGCTTGTGTGTTACTGCTGCATACTGTGTTCAATATAAAAATTTAACCTGAAATACTGGTCTTGTTTGTATATCAAAGCGCCTTGTAGGTTTCTGCGGTCCTATATAAACTGATGATAGCACTTCTGTGGGTAGTGTCAGTGGAGCAGCACTGTGTGTGTGTGTGTGTGTGTGTGAGTGTGTGTGTGAGAGTGCGTGCGTGCGTGCGTGTGTGTGTGTTGCGAGCTGACTAGTGGATTATGTCTGTCCAATGGCAGAAGGAGAGGGATCTACTTTGACAGTGTGGTAGTTAGCCCATCTGTCTATAATCAGCTGTGTCTGTGTGTGCGCGCTGCTGCTGTGGAACTACTTGCCACCAGGTGGTCAACAGTGCCCTGATGTAGAGTTGTCGGGGGAAGTTGAGCCTTGTGATCTTTCTAGTTTGCCAGCGAACTTAACTCTTTAACAGCTGCCTGGAATTGATTGGTCTCATGTATTGGGTTAAGCACAGCATTCTGTGAAAATAAGCTGTCAATTTGTCAATTTTTTACCCCGCGCCTCTCCGACATGAAGGCTAACACCCTCTCTTCTCATTCCCCCTCCACCCCTTCCCCCGTCTTTTTTATTTGACAATCATTAATTCACGCGTGATGCACCACAAGAGTCTCCACTACATGTGTGCCCACATGTGAATCAGAAGATACAGATAAGGCCTATATTTAGAAAGCTTGTCATGTAATCATCTACTACCCAGTCATCTTATAGACAGCTATGAGAATTGGAAGCGGGGAAATAGTTCCCATCGGATTAATTATCCTTCCACTGATCATCTGGATCTTTTTGCTGTGGATAGTACATTGTGTGTCAGATATGGATGGCTGGAAAAGCCCCGTCTGTTGGTCTTTCTGCTCCTCCTAGTAACTGCTCTCTGTGGGCACTGACTCGGTTTGAAATACTTACCAATGTAGTTGAATGTACAGATACTGTAATAATAAACCGTGCAGGAGACCACCATGACAGTGAATCACTATTGGTAGACACTTATCGATTTAACACATCTGTCTTTGAAAGCAGATCCTCAATTTGAAATGAGGCTGTGCTATGACATCATTTTGTCTTGCGATTAATGCAATTTAATGTTTCGAATGTTTCGAGTCCACTGATTGTGAACTTTAAGGAATGCAGAAGAAAAGATGCACTGTGGTTCTGTGTTGTGGTCTGCTGAGTTCTCCTTAAAACTAATGTAAGCTGTTTCACTGCCTCTGCAGGGAACCTCGGCCGGGTCGACTACATCAGTGAGTTTGAGTTTGACCTCTTCATCCGCCCTGACACCTGCAACCCCCGATTCAGAGTCTGGTTCAACTTCACAGTGGAGAACGTCCGTGAGACACAGGTCAGCAGCTGTGGACTTGTATAATGTTACCATTCATCATAAAGCAGGATTTCCATTCTATCTCCCATAACACACACATACTTCTACTTTAAGGTTGCTAAATTAGCTCAATCATACAATATCTACCAACTGCTTACACCAATGTCCTGAAATGTGCCAGGACTCTCAGACCCTTTCCCTCTGCCAAGCATGTGGCCTTCCTGATGAAGGCGTGTTATGAGTAAAACCGGTGTTGTGCAAGTTTGACAAATGCATTAATGGCTGCTTCAAACAAATCAAACTGATGAATACATATTTTCCACTTCACCTCTGGATGAGAAGCACAGTTGGACTACCTTACTATAAAACCCAAGCAGTCTTTATGCTAACGGATAACTTCCGTGCATCGGCCATTGTTTACAGTCCGATTACATTCCAACTTGTGGACTCGAGAATGAAGTTGGAGTTGAGAGTCTATGACCCGATTGTACATCTGCGTTCATATGTAGATATCTGTTTATAGAGATGAATAACAATTTGAGTAGCCGTCAGACGTTAGCCAATGGGTTCCGCGATAGCATTCCACCTCTTTTGCTCTCCATACGGATTGTTTACCTCCATTCAACCAAAGCCCACTCAAACTTTCTAGGTTAATGCTACTAGGAACACAACAGACTACAAACGGGAACCAGAACTTCTCAGATACCAAAGTCTTGTCCTGTTGCTTACAGATTCTGCATTCATATGCAGAAATCAGTTTACAGAGACAAATTGTCATGATAGCTCCCAGAATGTCCTCTAACACATCTCAGTGCGTTGGAAATGTGTGATCATAACACCACCAACGATGTTCCTCCTCAGAATTGAGGCAGTCATCTATTTCCTTCACTTCTTGTCACAGCATTCGAGCTTGATTCTGCCACTAGCAAGCTCTGAGCTCTGTGATTGGCTGACAGAGGTGGTCACATGCCACAGAGATATGTGGGTTCAGTGGTTGTGGCTTTAGGGGGAGGGAGGCTTGTTCTACCATTTGAATATAACTTTGCATGACAAGAAGAAGGTACAACTGACATTATTGACATTTACTGAAAGTCTTTTGCTGCAATGTAACTTCTGCGCATAAAATCTTGTCAAATCTTGTCAGTCTTACATATGAAGGAAACCAAAAAATTAGAGACACAATTTAGAGAGAGTCAAAAGACAGGCAAACATAAGGACAGAGGGAGTAAGATAGAAAGGGGGAGGGGTAAGAGGTTGACAAAGATGAGAGTGAGAAAAAAGCAAACAGAGAGAAAAAAAGGCAAGGATGAATCCACTGCATGCTGTTGCTGCTGTCTTCCTGTAGAGTGTCCAACCCAGCCTATCTGAGGCTATCAGGCCTATCAGCCCATCTCCCTGCAGTGCTGTAGTCAGCACTAATCACATTTTATGGCTCTGAGATGAATGGGAGGCCTCGGCTTGGAGCCGGATCGATCCCAGGGCCAGATAGACCAGCACCAGCAGTCTGCAGCCTGGGCCAACAGGATATTTGCTGTTGTGGCAAAATGACAGAGAAAGTGTGAGAGATAGACAGAGAGACAGCGAGCGATGAGGGGAACACACAACAATAAATGACAAAAGATTGATAACTATCATGCATATGACCACGCTATGTACAGTGGCACATGCAAGAGTAAGCTTACAGGTGAGAAAACATATTTTTTGCACACTTCCACGCCCTCTCTCTATAGGCACCCTCACAGGCTTCTTTCATTGAAATCTGTTTCTTATCTGTCCAATTTCCTTCTTCAAAGAGGTCTTGTGTGAATTTAATCTACTCCAGTAGAAGGTGTTGTGGTTAAGTGCTGCCTGTGCAGTTTGCCAAGGTGTGTGTGTGTGTGTGTGTGTGTGTGTGTGTGTGTGTGTGTGTGTGTGTGTATACAGACTCTGTGATTAGATTGTGTCTGTATGCCTAGGATCATCAGAATTCACAGACATCTTTCGTTTAAATCCTAATGGTTGTAACATCCTTATGATTTGAAACAAAAAAAAAAAAACGTAGAAATTAAACAGACAAAGAATAATAGTAAATAAACCAACTAAGTGTAGCTATGTGGGGAGAGGCTGTGCTATAGAGATATCAGTGGGTTCCAGGGGAGAACTGGGCTGTTGGAGTGTTTCATCCAGCTAAGCCTTGCTAACTCTCAGCCTGAGCCAGGGGAATGGGGAACAGTAAAAGCCCGTGATATTGGAAGTGAGATGGCCATTTTGAAGGAATGTAAGCTGGTGAAACAGATTTGGTCTGCCTCAATCAGCTTAGCAGCTTTGTGGAAATTGGCTTCACCGTTGCACCGGTTATGATGGATGGCTGGATGGATGAATGTCTCTTTTTTGTATGCCCTTTCTTTTTTGTGTTTTTCGAACCACTCACTTACCCCAAAAAGCTCAGACCAATTGTGGTTACGTTGGTTGCAATGACCGGGACACTATTTGAGATTTTGCTTGGTTTGGCATATTTTCTCTGTTAGAAGCAAAAAATACTTCTGCAGAGTAATTGGTTCGAGTCTCTACTGGACCTGTCTAAGGAGACAAAAATTTGATGAAAAGTCAGTTTTTTAATCTTATCTTTCTGATGATACTATAACTTAATTAAATGAGTTACCAACTTTGTTATGATTCTTAAAAAAAAAAAAAAAAGCTCCACAATTTCAAATATTCCAAAAAGACCATTTCTGGATGATGACTTTTAGTCAGAGACATTTTAAATCCCAGCTATTGGAAGGATTGTCCTGAAATCCTCCATAGTTTCTGATTCAACAACGGCAGGACGTCAGTGATGATTGGCTTTCGCAACACAGCGTCACCCGAATGAGGCAAATTTTCCACGTTGCGCCATTAGCGTCATTTACACTATTCGCGCCGCACAGCGGAAATTTGCGTTATTCGCATCCATTCGCGTCTGTGCACTGACTTTGTATTTAATCTGCTCGCTTTTGGTGTGAACACAGCATTAGTCCTCATTCATGACTAACTCACACTTTGTGCTACGCAATGTATTTTGGAGGAGAGGGCCAGGACATCTCATTTACTTCAAAGTAAAGTAAACCTCATTAACGTGGCCTTTTAAAAAGTTTTGCTCAAGTCTTGGGGGCCCCCTGGCCTTAATTTACAAAATGTCACTTAAAGAGACACGTACCAACCAGGAAAAGACTCAAAATGACCATAAAGAATCAGAAATGTTTTGGTGCCTACAAAGGCACCAAAAGAACTACAAAGAGATGCAAAACAGGTGCAGAGAAACACAAAAATACTCACAATGGCTATGAAAACAGATAAAAAACAACCTCAGACACTCAAAATGACTACAAATAGACAAAAAACAACTACATAAAGATTCAAACCAGCTACAAAATGAACAGTGCCACAAAACCAAAAAGACTCAAAACTACGAAAAGACACAAAATTACCATAAAGAGACACACAACCACAGAGAGATGAGTCACGACTACTAAGAGGCACAAAATTACCACAAAGAGCGACAAAACAACAATAAAAAGAAGCGAAAAAATGAACTATAAAGTCTGTGTGTCTTGGTGGGTTGGTGGGGCCTTTTGCATGCCTGTGCCCAGGGGCCCATTGTCTCATAATTCCGCCATGGGAGCGAGATACCTGAATGTTATTAATTAATATATATTTTGAATTTGAACACATCATCACAGTTTAATCAACAATATAATTGTCCATCATGTTGTTTCACTGTGGACATCGGTAGGCATCGCCCAACCCCAACAGCTAGTACTATTTCATTTCAACTTCTGCCTATGTTATGACCAGAAACCAGTGGATGGGTTGATATGACACCCCATTGGGTAAGTTGATATGCCGTTCCATTCTGCTGTAGGGGTGTGCTTGATGTCAGCCTCCGTGAAGGGCACGGCTGTGAGCTATTATCATAGGAGCCTTCAGGGAGCCATTCATAGAAGACAGGCAGTAAAACCTTGCGCCGAGTGCCTTCAACTCCTCCAGCTCTTCCAACTGCTGCAGGGGTGATTTGTAAGCCTCACTTGTCCAGGGAAAGCACAGTGCAGGGCGGTTACTCTCCATAATCAGGAAAGAGGACGAACTGAAGCAGAATAGGCCATGTGTTACCCAGAATCCCTAAAGAGCCGTCATCACTTTGCTGTTTCAGACAATGCTCACCTATTTAAATTCATCATCAGAGATGTTGTACAATTTGTCGAGGGGAATAAGTCGGATGGCACATAAAGTTAAACATAAAATAGGGTGTTAAAACTATCACAGAGCCATTATGGATCATGTCTTGGTGAAGCTAATCAACCATTCCTACTTTTATGCGGCTTCTGTTTGAAAATGAATGTGATTGGGCTAGAACCAATTCTCTAAATGATTTCAATATTCTATCTGATGTCACATGTCATGATGCCTAATTGGGTTTAAAAGGCCTTCAAACATCCTCTACAATGTGTCATTTTCTAAATGTGCAATTTACTCATCAGTTTGAAAGATACGTCATTAATATGCTGACATCTTGCGCTAAAGCAGGGAAGAAACAAATAGAGTAAAGGAGAGTGAGTGAGACAAAGACAGAGAGATGGGGAGAGAGCTGGGTAATGGATGTGATGCACATTGATTTTTTTTTTCCATCCAGAAGAGACAGAAGCAGGAAGAGAGGGTATAGGAGGAGGAGGAGGGGGAGGAGTGGTGTATTTACAAGAAATGACTTGTTCATGTAAGCAATACATTTCCCTCCCACCCTAAATAGAGCACGTTGGCGGCACTTCTGGGAAGTCAGCTGCTGGTTGTGTGTAACATCAATGCCAGCCTGCATAATAGAGGTTCTTATCTGAGCACTGCTTCATCGGCTCTGGACAATGTTTCGGTGTAGAAGGCCTGTCTCGGCCATGTCTATGCGGATCAATGCATTGAACTTCAACCCCGCACCTCCCGGTCTTCTCAGGTTTACTGAAGTGTGTAGGGACACTCCACTCCCCCTCGTCTATTCCACCTCTGTCTCGTCCCGCCTTTCCTCCGTTCTCCTTGCACATCTCTCCACCGTCATGTCTGTGTGGTGATGTCCTTCAGCAGTGACAGAGGGAGAAGAGGACAGGCGGGTCTCTAGCGAGCACCGTTGGATGAATGTGGGCTAATCATTGCTGGCGTAGCGTGCCCGTGAGCGTGCGCTGCAGACAGCTGGTTGGTGGCAGTTTTTCGTGGCGGGACAACATTGGGTCCACCCATGGGAGGGTATATAGCTCTAGTATTAGACTCCTGCACTTCTATCAGGTCTACCCGTACTGTCGACAACATACACAAAGGAAGGGCTCCTGCATACTCACAAAGATGCGCACTGTCAAACTCACACACACACACACACACAAACCCACTTACATGCTTGTCAACAGGTCTGCTTGTCTCATTGCCCTGTCTGTCTAGAAAGACTCAGGCTGGCCATGCCATGTTTAGTCCTTTGCCTTTTCTTCCCCTTCTGCCTTTGCAGCATATGGCACAAGTTAGATAGGCATGTATCCTGTGCGTGTGGTCTTCTTCTTCTTTGGAAGTTCATTTTTTAAGCTTCCCCTCTCTACAGTATCCAAAGGAGAGGCATTGGCTTCTGTGTGACTCTGCCAAAGGGATTATTTCACTTCAAAAACACACCACACAGGCCCAGAAAGTTTAGGATCCTAGTTTCAAACTGTGGAAGGAAGTTATGGAAAGACTTGTGTGGTTTTGAAATACATACAAGACATCAGACAGTTGTGTCAGGGAGCGTAGGGTATCTTAAGTGACCTTGTTCTGTTAAGACGAACTAAGGCATCCTTCCTCATTGTCAAGGCTGATGCTCCCCAGATCACTTCATAATGACATGGACAAAAGGATATGACAACAGCACAGAATGAATTTTCAAGTCGTCTCCCTGATAGCAAAATGAGTTTCCTCTGGGTTATCGCTGCTGACGCAAGGTTCCTTATCAAAATTCATTGCTTTATTTTTAGCTTGATTCACTTTAAAAAGGAGGCACAGAGCTTAAGGGCATGTTTGAAAATAAAGCAGACACACTTTTTATTACGCAGAGACTCATGCATAGCTCTTAGCTCACAGTTTCCTGGGACTCGTAGGGTTAAGAATACAATATGCATGCCTAATACTACAGTTTCCCTATTGAGCTGTAACAATTGTCTCACACTACTCTTTTGACAAAACACAAAAGTGCAAGCATCTACAGTTGAGTCAGCCTTATGAAAGTTTGGAACTTCTGTTTTTGTTTATGTGTGAAATGTCATGAAACAGCTTGCCGTTGTGACATGTTTGGCTGTCATGGGAACATCTGTAGAGGGTTTGGTGTGTGTGCCCATCAGGACAGTCATCAGTAGGCCATCCATTCGGAGCCCAGCAGTATGGCGGAGTGAGATGCTGCCAAAGTGGACCCTAGCCGCTAATTTCGCGAATCAAGGCACAGAGTGCAAAGAGCAGTCAAGTGCGCAATAGAGCGTTGGCGAACTTCTGCTGTTTTCGTGGCTGCAGGTGCATAATGCACACGTGGCAACGGGGCAGGATTAGACTAGTGCCGAATAATTCATACACGCTAAAATAAAGGGCCCAGAATGCCTTGCCGTTTTCTTTTGACAGTTTTGCCTTGGAGGCTGGTGGCAAGGTGCCAGCAGGCCTTTGCAGTCCTTGAAAAGAAAGAGCAGGGTTGTAAGCCACAGCATGGAATAAAAAAAAAGGTGGTGGGGCAATGAATACAGACAGAAAAGAACGAGGGAAGAGAGAGAAATGTGAGTAAACTGTTCTTTTGAGATGGCTTTGGCTCTTTAGAAAGAGGGTGTTAGCATATGAACAAAATATATTTTCTTTCACCTGTAATACCGCTACAGCTAAATGGAGTATTAAGGTAATATATGGTAATCGTGTTCTGAATGTTTTAAGCATTTATTGATATAATATTACTGATTATTGTTGATTAATGGCAATACTCTGTCCCTTTAGTTTGACCTAAATATTTAAAACGTTTTTGTGTCAATATCTAACTCGCCATACAGTTGTACATTTGGCACAGCTTTACTCATTTGAGTCCAAAAGTGTCATCAGAGAAACAAAGATAATATGCTAGCATCGGGAAAAGAGGAAAAGAAACCAGGAAAGAGGGATAAGGTGGTGAGCAGGGGAAAAGGAGAAGAGTGTAGCAGAGGTTTCTGGGGGAGGCATGGAATGGTGGCTTGGTAAGGGCCTTGTGGAGCTGCTGTGCATCTGCATGAAATGATGAGCCTGGTGTCAGGACATGGATCATCCTTTTACACCGAGTAATGAATACAGATTGCACACCGGATAGAGAGGCTCTGCAATCTGCTGCACCACAAATGAAACAACTGCCGTTCTAATCAAATAGTCTTTTCATGCCAGCGCAGCCCTCAACTTGGGCTAAATTCAATTCCAGATTCACAGATTTGTGTGTTGGGGGTTGGAGAGACGCAGGAGGCAAGGGGGAGTTATAAATGTTGTAATTAGAGTATTGTTTAATGTGTATGTGTGTAGACGTGTGTGATGTGTGTGTACGATGGCGTTGGGGTGGGGGGGCCTCCCTGGCATCATGTTGTCGTTAACCATTTGGTTATTTTAGATAGCAGTTGGAGGAATGGGTCCAATCCCACTGTACACAAACACACACTCATGCACAAATACACACATTTAGCTAATTATGCCAACTAGTGGCTTGGGAGAACACGTTCTCTGTATTCTGTATTTAGGGAACAGCGAGGAGCTTTGAAGAAGAGCCGCAGTGCCTCTTTGATGCTGCTTTTGTTTTTTGTTTGTGTGGTTTAATAATTTAATCAAGCCAAACGTCCTCCTTCTCTCTGTAACTGTCTGTTGGTGGAGGCTAATTACTCTGCAGATTGTTCTCCTGGTGCTAGAGATGAGAGTTTAGATCCAGAGGGGGGGAGGGGGTGCTGATGGCTGTAATTTAACAGTGTGCTGATGGGCTAAGTTGTCTGTCGACTGCTGTTTTATTGTTTTGGGAGGCTGCTGACGAGCTACTATTCTAATATGCACCATCTGATGAGAATGCCTGCAATGTTGTAGTGCATTGTATCTGTCTGTCTTTCTGTCCATCTGTCTGTCCGTCTTTCCGTCCGTCCGTCCGTCCGTCCGTCCGTCCGTCCGTCCGTCAGATCAATACGAATATTGATATTTTTCGAGGTATTGTTTCAAAGTTATACATTTGAGTATCGTGACAACACATACCGATACTGCTACTGTATGCTCATGAATAAAGGAGTGATGATAATGCAGCTCATGCTTTCCTTAGATGTAGCTCTGCAGTGTTCTATGCAGACTGAATGGCAGCAGAAGATAGAATGCTCATTGCAACCATAGGAGACTTGCCTTGGACTTATAACCAAAAACTTGAGACTTGGCTTGGACTTATGACCAAAGACTTGAGACGGCTTGGACTTATGACCAAAGACTTGAGACTTGGCTTGGACTTATGACCAAAGACTTGAGGCTTGACTTGGACTTATGACCAAAGACTTGAGGCTTGACTTGGACTTATGACCAAAGACTTGAGACTTGGCTTGGACTTATGACCAAAGACTTGAGACGGCTTGGACTTATGACCAAATACTTGAGGCTTGACTTGGACTTGCGAAAAAATGACTTGTGAGCATCTCTCTCAATGAGCAATGAGCACTTCGTGACAACCCTGCAAGCATACTTCCGAGGACCAAGCAATTGGCCGGCTCTGACCGGGCACTGCACTAGTTATACAAATACACCATGGCAAAGAGAAAGCCTTTATAGCGAATTATCTTCGATTTATTGCTCATGATAAATAGCTAACTCTGCTTCTAAATCTTTACAGAATGTTTTATGAGCTGTCTTTGCCATAGCCTGTGATTGATACAGTTCTTCAATACATAGAGAATACAATCTACCTTTCCCCTTTGCTGGCAGGCTGGCATTATTCGTCTGAATCACAGACCATTTAGGCCAGTCTTTAAAAGCCATTCCAAGTATGGTGACTGTAACACCACATCGATGAAAAGATCAGAGCTTCAATGTTCATTTTGAGTTCACAGTGCACTGCTCTAAGATTATTTTCTGTTGCTAATACAATTTTAATAAGACGTGATAAACTCTTGGGATCGTAGTTAGAGTTTAACTAGAAAACCATTGAAACTTTGTCTATGATCTAAGATTTATGTCTGATTGCAGACCAATACTCTATCTGAGCTTCTTTCTATACATCACAGATCTTACATACAAAACATGGCTCATTTAAGTGTCCTGTTGCTGTCTTTAGTCAGCAATAACAACAACTGACCTTTCTGCCAAAGTCTTGAACATTTCATCCCCCATCCAAAGCTAAGCCAAACCGTGTAACTGATTTGATTTCAATGCTGCTGGCTCTAATTAGTGTTCATGTAATAAAATCAACAGACAGACTAGTTTAGTATGTATACTGCATAATGTTACACACACTAAAGAGGATAAATACATCCTCGTCTAAAATGAATTGTGCATTGTTTGTAAGTCATAATGGAGAGGTACAGTATGAGCTGGGACTAATCACATACAATATTGGGGATGCATTGCATCATAGATGCATTGTAACCATAGTTACGTGAGCACAGGGTCTGCAGGCTTACCCAACCTGCAGAGCAGCACACATAAATGTGCATACATATTGGCAAAACAGAACTAGTCAGATGGACCTGCTCCCTCTTACACCGTGGGGTCACATCCCACCTCTAGGTTGATTTTTATCAGATTAGAGCAGAAGAGCAGGGTTGGTGGACCCAAAGCAGAAGCAACTCCATTGCCAAACTAAAGTCTTCGAAACCGTACTCCACAAACCTAGCGGTGACATCACTGTGGTTATGACTACATACAGTCTTTACTCCAAGAACTATAGTATGATGTACATCTCAGACTCTGCATGGAAATCAGTTTAGTAATGTCACAAAAGATATATGTTGATATATGTTGCATATAAATTAGAAATGTTTTATACAGATGATGTAAAACTGCATCTCACTAGTCTTGCTGTTATTGTTGTTATTGTGAAAATGTGAGGCCATAATTGAAGAAGCATGGAGTGGTAAAGTCATATAAATTGAATAGGAGTAGATTGGACATTCTCATTCAAATCAACGTAGCGAGATGGTCAGAGTGGCGGCCAATTTTGTGTGTACCTATTCCATTGCAACTGTGATAGCGGGCTAACTTCCATATTAAGTAAACCAACTTATGGCAAGTTGCAGACTCACTGAGATGAGGTTTTGCATTAACGAATAGTGAATGAGTGGAGTAGTAACGTTATAAAGCAAAAAAATTAAAACAACATAGCATTGTGATATTTTGCATGGCAATACTGTATTTATACGGACGCCAAATATTGGTCGTTTATTATATAAACTATTAATATTGCAAATACAAATGAAACCTCTTGGTAACAATTGCTCTTTCAGAGTGATCTGTCTGCTTGACTGACACATCTATTTGCTGCAATAAAAAAAGATTTCAGTGAAATGAACCTTCTTATTGGATACAATATATGTTGACAAACCGCAATAAGATCGTATCATGATGATATTGTATCCTGGGGCCTCTCGCGGTTCTCATTCGTGATCTCTAACAACTTAATGCTTCATGCTAGTGTGCTAATTCTACCATTCTATAATAATACAAACAGCGTGCATGTAGCCAGCAGCGCTGGGCCTAACGTTCCCTCTGCCACACTCCCCACTGCTCTGAAGGTGCTGGGGGGGTCTACGGAGCTGCGTCCGCTCTGTTCCTGGAGAGCTGCGACGACAAATGGCGGCCCCACTGACATGTGCTGTCACCATGTCAACTAACAACAATTGCCATTTTATTTTGTACTCGACAAATGACCACAGAAAACAGTTCAATATCCACTCTACTCTTTTATTTCTATTGGCGAAGTGCTGGCTGCTGAGGGTTGTTTCGGTGTTGATTTGATGTCGCTGTTTTTTTGGAGGAAGACACTTTCAGACTGTGCTCACACCCCATGTGGTTAGGTCAAGCCAGTTGGGCTAATTTACTCTATGCGCTGTCAATGACACTGGGCGGGGGGCTAGCTGCTGGTGGCATGCCGGTCCAAAGAGCATGCTGTGAAGTGAAACATTTATAGCGACTCTAGTGGCAAGTGCGTACATGCTCTGTCACTAATACACTCAAATAGTATGATATGTGTTGGCCTTGGGCAGTACAGTGTGTGTGTGTGTGTGTGTGTGAGCCGCGGGTCGTGGCTCACGCAGAGCTCTATCTCCTGGCAGCACCTGGGGTAGGTGGTGTCAGCACTATGCACTACCATAAATCAAGACTGTGGTCACAAATGTGTGTGTGTGTGTGTGTGTGTGTGTGTGTGTGTGTGTGTGTGTGTGTGTGTGTGTGTGTGTGTGTGTGTGTGTGTGTGTGTGTGTGTATATGTATGTGTGTGTGTGTGTGTGTTCTGCCCATTTTTGTTGCCTTAAGGTATATATTCAGAAGCTGAATGTCAATAAAACAAAACAGCGATTATTTAGGCTGGTTGGCTCAAGCGTGTGTGTGTGTGTGTGTGAGTGTGCATGTATGTGTGTCAGAGCCCCTGGGGATACAGCTTCCCGCTCTGTGATGCCTTTGGTCACATCTGCTATGAATGTTTCATGTCACAATGGTGGTAACCTGCTATGGTTGGGCACTCCAGCTCACACACACGATAGCAAAGTGAATGAATGCAAAATATGATAAACCAAAGTCTTAGTATGGTCAACCAGATTTAAAAGAGTTTGTCAAATACCAATTGCATGATAACTGCATGTATAATATGTGACATTGTGTATATCAATGTCAACTTGTGTATTGGTAAGACCATTCAGAAGGCAGCCATAAACTAAATGTAAGAAGTCTGTGTGATTGGGAAGGTTGGTTGCTTTATGTGGGTAACAAAATATGACCAAACAGAAGCAGGTGGGATAAAGTGGTTGGTATAAAACAGGGTATGAAAACATTGGTATGAAAACAGAGACTTATTTGTTAAATGTGTTAAATGCTCTGCTTGGCTCCACGTTTACAGGAGACTATCCCCTCTCAAAGATGTCCAGACAATTTAAACAAAGGAAACTTTATAGGGATTCTCTCTGAAACGTGATTCAGATTGGGGATCACAGTGTGATAGAGACACCTTGCTGCTTTGTTGAGCCTGCATGTGTGAGATCTCCACCATGGCAGCAAGTCTGCTCGAGTTTTTGAAAGTAAACAGATGTTGTTTGTCTTTGTGATGTTGAGATTTAGCATCTCAAGGGATGCAGCGGACCTGTGCTTTCCTGTAAGCTCACAAAGGAATCAAAGATGGAAATAGCTCAAACAGATGAAAACTGTTTCATAACAAAAGTGATACTAGGTTGTTTTTTTTTTTTTTTTTTTACATCGTAGTGCTCGTGGACAATATGGTCTTGTGGTTGTATCTCTTGTTTTTAATAAAATACATATGGCTCAAAGAATGGTCTCTTCACTTGAGTAGGATGTAGACATCATTTTCAAACAGTTTATGCTCATTTTTCAGATTTTAAAATCATGCTTTTTTAAATTGACCCTTTTAATGTTTTCCTTCACTAAATTGAACTTAATTTTCATTTATAGATTCAATTGCACATTCAAAGGCCCGATATTAAAGGTGCAATATAGGTGATTCAGAGCATTAATATAGCTGCAAACAAATATTATCTATGTGTATGAGATAATGTCTACCGGAGCAGAGAATAAAGTCGCTCTCCCTCTGTCTGCGATGTGATCCGAGCTTCTCCTCGCTTTATTGACAGGCCGTTCGTATATGCTTTTAGTGTATGTCATTGCTCCCACTGGCTAACTCACGGACGCCTCTCAGCACTGCACTCATACGCCGGTTACTGCTGATAACGTCGCCCTGACCGACACGTGGTCGCACAACATGCACATAAGAGCAGTTTGCCTTTCGGGCTTTCTGATCCGAAATGTCTTCTCAGGGAAACGCTGTTTGCTCTCTCAGCACTTATGCCGTAGTTTGCACTGTTAGCGCTGTCAGCACCGTTAGCTGAGAGCTGACAGCTCCGCCGTCGCCATGTTGAGAGCTGTTGAGAGGCAATAGAAATGCACCCAATCTTGTGTAAAGCACCTTAAATGTAAGACAAACAAATAATTTATTTTACGCTATAATAACAGCCGTTATACTGTGATTGTTCAACTGTTCCAGGCACCAATGGACTACATTGAATAGCAATATGGGGTTGACCCACCAATGGCACCAAAGCTCAATGTGAATTTAGTTTTATATGATGAATTTGATTATTCTTTCTGATAGAACGGGGACGCCTTTATAGACGATAGCAAGCAGGACGTACATAAATAGCAAGAAACAGTGTGTTTCCCTCCACTTTAATCGTCCTATCATCGTTAACCAACATAGAACAATGACAGCCATATATGTGTGCTGTCAAACCCTGAAACCCCAAGGAAAAGCTTCCCTTCGTGGCTACTGGATCTGGCAAGCATACATCAGTACACTCAAATGAAAAGCCTGAAATGTCAAGGACCAAAGGAATGAGGGAAGAAAATGAAATGGGGAAAGACATAGATAAAAAAACTAAAAAAAGACAGAGGAGTGGAAATTTTGTGTATAATGAGCAGTTGGAATGTGAGGATCGCTGAATTAATCAGACTGCTTGAGCTCATACAAAGTAGGCAGAATGCTTTTCATGTGACAAATGTGTAATTAAGAATGATTTTATAACCCCCCCCCCCTCACATACACACACACACACACACACCTTGATGGACTAGAGGTGGGTGGGAGGAACAAAGCATTTTTTGTGCTTCCCTGCATGTGTGTGTTATTGTGTGTTTTGAGAGAGCGTGTACAAGTATGAGAGGGAGATGAGATGGAGGCTTTAATTACAGTCCTATTAGAATAACACCGGCCCCCATCGCTCACTGATACTGAGTGATAGGATGGGATGTTTTCATTTTGGCGTCTTGCCTTTTTTTTGTCTTTTAGATTTGACACCATATTTTTTCAGCCAAAACATGTGGATTTTAGAGATTGTTTTTCTCAGCCCACACACACGACATATTTATTTTGACTCCTCATTTTTTATCAGCAACAGCAGAGATGGTTGATCACTAGCTTTGGAAAGCCTTCCTACAAATTTAGTTTTACTCATTGTGGTCTTGCGAGGTTTGGTTGACATTTGTTTGGATTTCAAGAATTGTGAAGGTGTGTGGGCCAAAATAACTTAACAGGCAACAGGATCCCCCTCAAGGCTAACTTTGTTGTTAAATTTCCACTGAAAAATACAGAGAGCCGGTTATATTGGTTAAAACTGATTTTCCTCTGGATTATACGTCACAATACATCCAAACGTTTTAGTGTACCCTGCTCCAAAAATACACTGATAATGCTAAGTCTCCAAGTAAAATAATATTAAATGGTTCAACTACAGTGTCAAAATAAAACCCTGTAACCCAGTTTTCTTTAAATTTATAACAAATGAGCTATAATTACCCTTGAGCTAGAGCTGTACATAGCATATGGTTCTCAATTATTTTAAATAACTCCCTCACTGGTCTGGCTTTAGGTAATCCCCCCCAACCCCCCCCCCCAAAAAAAATGAAATTTAGTGTGTTTAGCCACTGGCATCCGTAATAGCAATTGTTCCTTGGTGTTATAACTCTATTCTATTGTGTTGTGTGCGTATGCAGCATTTCTGTATTGACTTGTAATTTCTGTGTGTTGGGGCTCTTTGACCACAATGTAAAAGCATCCTATAAAGAAAATGTAAAATCGAATCTTCCAGAAATGTAATTAATTCAGTGCTTACAGTTTATTTCATCATCTTTCCTTTCAATCTTTTGATATTTGCCACTAACAGTGCTAATTTAAATTCTTAAGAAACGGTGAATCTCTGAAAAAGCAGGAAGGTCATTGTGAGAATACCAGTCTTTAAAACTTTCATTGTATTTCAGAAAAATGTTGATGGATTGAGTTGGGAGTTGCGGTAGAGCAGGGTCGTCCTTCAATCAGAGGATCGGCGGTTTGATCCCTGGCTCTGCTAGTCCATGTCGATGTGTCCTTGGGCGAGACACTTAACCCCAAGTAACCTCCAAGTAGCTGTGCCGACGGTGTGTGAATATTGTATGAATGGTTAGTTAGTCCTGATGGGCAGGTGGCACCTTGTATGGTAGCCCCTGTCATCAGTGTATGAATAGGTGTGAATGGGTAATTGATGACATGTAGTGTTAAAGCACTGTGAGTGGTCGGGAAGACTAGAAAAGCACTATACAAGAACAGTCCATTTACCATTTGTGTGAGTATGACCAGCTCTATGTGGTGCAAACTGGCAAGATGAGTTGCATCTGCTTTTTTCCTTTTAAAATTACTTATGACTTACAATTAATTAAGGTCCAATGACTTTGAAATGATCATTTTCTTTCGCAGTCTGATTTGCTTCCGCACGAAAAAGGAAGTTAGGGTGAAATCTGATGTCCCAAAGGACAATTTATGTTGTTAAGTGGACAGCAAAAGTAATGAAAAAGAAACACAAACGATGATCACTGTAATCCGTCATTGATGAAGACAATGGATTTTGTTTCCTCTGGGACAGAGGAGCGACATTTTTTGTTCTGTCCGGCCTTTGAGCCCAGAACTGTAGAAACCTGTTGGGGTCACATTTTTTTGTCCAGACTAATTGCAGTGTTTCACACTGGTTTGTCCTCTCCTGTTTTGGCTGCAGGTGTTTAATGATCATTATTGAATATTTCTCTTTTTTCTTGTCGGTAAGATGGACTCAGTACACTTTTACAATGCTTCGCTATTTGTTTAAAGGCATCAATCACTGAGAGTAGCTTCTAACCTCTGTGCTCACAAATGACATCATTACCAATATTTAAAGATATAAAAATGTATTTGTTCAAATTATTGTCTGGAACGCTTTATTTTACCATATCTGTTGTTGACAACTACTCATAGTGTGTGCGTGTGTGTGCGTGTGCGTGTGTGCGTGTGTGCGTGTGCGTGTGTGCGTGTGAGTGTGTGAGTGTGTGTGTGTGTGTGTGTGTGTGTGTGTGTGTGTGTGTGTGTGTGCGTGTGCGTGTGTGTGTTTGTGTGTGAGTTACTGGCTCAGTAGATCCCCGGCTGTCCGTCATCAACCCAACTGCATTAACCTCGGCCCCCGTGCCTGCAGGGCCCACCACTTCCATTTCTCTGCAACAAATACAGGTCCTGGCCCAGGGCACCCTGGCAGCCAGCATAGTTAATGACTTATTTACTGTTTAATGGCTGTATACCGCAACACAACAACAATTAATGAGAAAAAGGCACATTCACAAGCAGTGGGGGAGCCAGGTGGTGGAGGTTATTTTCTCCTTCTAACTTTATCTGAGCTCTACCTTCTGCTCTACCCTGATAAACTCCTGCACACCTTACCTGGAGACAGACAGGCTGACAGCTGCAAGGACAGCTATACTTTTACAGACTCTGGGAGAAAAAAAAAAGATACACAGCTTAGATTGACCTTATTTTCAAGAAAATATTTCTACTCTATTCTATTCTGGCTTGAAACAAACTATCCAGTCACGGCGTGTCCTTGTTCTAATAAAGTTATTGATCTTTTGTACTCCTCCCTGTTGCTTTTTAAACCGGGCCAATGAAAAACGTGAAACTCGACCGACAATGCATCTCTTTTTTAATCATCCTATCGTCATGTTTTTCACTTGCTTTTTTTTCTTTATCACCTTCCTTTCTTTCCCACAATCCCCTGCCTTTTCTGTTGTCCTCTGTTGTTTAGCCTTGTGGATACCATCGCTCATGCAGTGAGCTGTTACAGGCACTTTGTTGCTGACCATGGTGCTGAAAGCCTCCTGCCTTCCAATTGCCAGAGTGTTCATTTCATGGTTCATATACCCTGTTCTCCATTTGTCAGAGTGCCGTTAGCCCCCACGCTTATTTCTTTAACCCCTTCCATTACAAATAATAACAAATCAAATGCACATTTGTTTCACCTCGCAGTCACAGCTTTCCAGCCACTGTCAGGCTTTAAATTTAGGGGGTGGCATGTGTTATGTGTTGGTTGGGCTGGGTGCAGAACATGTTGCATGGATTTTTCAGATTGTGTCATTTTGTGCTGCTGTGTTGTTTTCTGAAGCCGTATTGTGTTGCGCTTTTAACGTTGTGCCTTATTGTTTGTGTTGTGTGTGTGAGCCATTAAAATAAGCCAGCGTGATACAAGGCAATGTGCCGTGTTCAAGCCCCCCTACTTGTGAACATGCTTGTTCAGTCATTTCCCATGCTAAATCACCACAGTCATTTTAACATATGTAAGCTCGTGTGCTGCCTCCATCTGGCCAAATTAGATTTCCAATTTCCATGAGAGCCCCCTCCACATATATGGCTGTTTTGTATGAAAAATAAATCTAATATTAAGTAGTTTTGACGATGTTCCATTAAGCACGTGATGTTTCTTAAAGCTACAGTTGGTAACTTTGAAAATAAAAACCTTTTTGTCATATTGGCTCAAACTGTCACTTCATCCTGACAATAGTACATGAGACAGATAATCTGTGAAAGAAAATCAGGTTCCTCCGCCTCCTTTTAGTGCTCCTCGTAGCATTTACAAGATTTCACCATGGCCAAAGAAAAACAACCAATAAGAGCCGAGAAATCTCTAATGCAGCTGTCGAGCAGCTCGTGAATTCCTGTAGCGCTGATTAAATATGATTGTAGAATCTGTTACTGCATTGCCTATATCTTGCCTCAAATGTTTTCAGAAACGTATTTAAGTGGCTTGTTCAGCTATAAAATGAGAACGTTTGTGACCCTGCCGCCATGTTGAAAACAGTCAAGCCAAAACCAAGCACCGCCCACCGTCCGGAGCAACCTTTTACATTTTACAGCTAAACAGAAGACTAAAATATGTTTCTAGAAACATTTGAGAAAAAGGAAAAGGCAATGCAGTTCCACAATCTTCATTCATATTTGATCAGCGCTGACTAGTTCTACAGTTTCATCGGATTTCACGAGCTTCAGTACGTGATTGACAGCTGCGTTGGAGACTCCTCTACTCTGATTGGTTGTTTTTCCTCGGGCACAATGGAATCCTGCAAATGGCATTAGGAACACTAAAAGGAGGCAGACAAAACTGATTTTCTTCACAGATTATCTTTCTCATCTACTACTTTCATGGTGTAGTGACAGTGTGAGGAAATATGACAAATATGGAGTTATTTATGTTAGAGCTACCAACTTTGGATGTAATCCATACGTTTTAATAGTCTGTAGTATGTTTTTAATTAAATGTTGAGGGGCAGAGTGTTAAATCTTAACATACCTAAAATATTCTTTTTTTCAAACCTCAAAGTCAGGAGACTACAGAAGCAGGTTGTTGTATTTATTATTAACGTTAAATAATAAATATCAATATTCTATTAGCTAAACTACAGTTACATCTCCACAGCTATTACTTCACTTTCATTCTCTATTTCATTCCATTCGATGTCCTTTATTAAGAGGGCCGCCTGTTTGGGTTCCAAATTGTCCTTCATGCCAAGCTGGATTTGTGAGCGGTGCTATGCCAGACGCTAAGTAAATGTGTTTTTCAATCTATCTGCTCCCCAACCATCCCACTCTCTTCCTTCTCCGTCTGCCTCTGGACTCCCTCCAGTCCCCTGTGTTTTTAGGACAATCTCTGCGCCTCTCATCTCTTGCCTGCCTCCGTATACCTGGCTTCCCATTGCCCCTGCCATCATTCCCCCCAGGTCTCGATAAATAACCCTGCACCTCTCTGGCCCTCAGCTCTACTGGCTGTTGCTGGAGCACATTTGTTAAAATATCACCTGCTGTAGAGGGGAAATTGATACTGCTACAATGTGCTCTGGGCAATAGAGTGTTTGTGTTGAGTTAAAATGCCACAACACAGACAGTTGTTGGAAAGTTCAGATTTAAAGAAAAAGAAAAACACCTCAGTTGTTCCTTCGATCAACATAAAAAAAAAAAACCCAGCTGACACAAAATGTTGGGTCAGACAGTTAATTACACAACAGACACAAAAACAAACCAATATAATATTTGATAACATTCCAATACATAGAGTGATACACAGTTCCCCTTCTCTCCAACAGGAGTTGTTTTTGTATAGAAATAGAGATTAAATGGTGCCTTTTGTAAATACACACACAAAAGAGTCTCAAGTCACTGTAGCAAGCTTTGAAAAAAGAAACTTCATTAAAATATGAAAAACTGTTTAGTCTCTTTGGTTCTCCTCAATTGCTCCAAAACAGGCCAATGATCAGATGAGACATCCCCAGATGACCAGGTAAGAGGAAGAAGCAAAAGTTCCTCTCTGAAATCTGCCATTATCCAGATGGCACCATTAGCGATTAAGCCAGAACATTTCTCCCCTCTTATAATTGACTCCATAGGCTATTAGGCAGGTTGGCACTGGGCTAGGTCCACTGGTGCACACTCCAGATGTTCTCTTTGTGTGTGTGTGTGTGTGTGTGTGTGCAGTGAGGGAGAGGAGGGGAGAGAGTTTGGCTGTTGTTGTGGGTGCTTGTGGTGGGTCCAGGGCTGCCTACAGATGGACATGGGGCTGGGTGGGTGCTGAGAATAAGTCACATTCAATTATATCAATGTCTCTATCAGTCTGTCTGTTCTCAGTCTCTCTCTTCGTTCTCCGTCTCTCTATCTCCCGGTCTGCCTCTCTTTCGCTCTAGCCTTGGGGGAGGAAAGATTAAAGTGTTCTGTTTTCTGTGCAAGATCATTGTCTCTGCTTTTTGGGTTTATCTGAAGATTAAATTATCTCTCATCCGTTTGTCTGTTTTAGTGTGTGTAAGCAAAGTGATGTTTGGCAAACATTATTAAGTGCAGTTGCTTGTATTACACTCCAAATATTGCTGAGAAAGTTACCACCAATTTTGATTGTTTTCAAAACTGCCTTACCATTTGCTCAGCTAACGTACCGCACAGGCGGATGGCCTCGGGTCCATTTTCACATTTAACACTTTAAAGGTTCTTTAAATATTTATCAGTGACTTTTCCAAATATTTGTTCGTCACTTTTTGAAATCCACCGCACAGCAACTTCTTTAAAAGGAAAATAGGTAACCTTTAAAGCTGGTTTGACTGTTACTCCTGGTATTTCATTCTTCCAAAACAATGGTGAAGAACACCAGGAGCAAAATGTGACTCATGTGTCAACTGCATGCCAAATAAATCAGAGCACACAAGGCCAAGTTTCCTCCTCAGGTACCATACGACAGGTTGCTGGCAAGCAATGTAGCCTTTAAAAGGCACTTTTTAAAAACTTAGTCTGGCGCATTGCTCACTCGACATCCAGTAAAATGCATCGGGTCCACATTGCATCACTTCCAGGAAACTCCAGAAAACAGAGTCATCGATCAGTTTCAAGCAAATATTCTGAAAACACAAAAACACAGACGCCGTCAACAGATTATCTTTTCCTGACTGACAAACACTCAACTGTCTTGTTGTGATTACCGACTTGTGAACTAACTACAGACACTTTCCTTGCTCATGGACTCATGGTGGTGCTTTTCCGCAGAATGAATGTCGGGTAAACACTGGAGTGGATAATTGCCGCTATTTTGTTGTCCTGACTGGGGTTCTAGTTGTTCAACTATAGGGGAAACTACTGTATGTTGTAGTTGTATGTTATCATCTTACATATATGAAATATCCTTCTAAGAGGGCAGATTTTAGAGGCCCACTGAGCTGGCAGTCAATATGTTCATATGCCATATCTAAATTTACAGTAGATTAACGCACCAGTTTCATTAACACTTTATCACAACCACAAGCCCAAAGTCTGCTTTCCATCGGGCCTGACAAAGAGAGAAGTAGAAGGAGAGGATTTCAAGATCTAGCGCCGCAGCAGGCATGAAAAGGCTTTTTAAAAAGTGTTTGTATTACATTACTGAATGGACTTTTAGCAATCCTTTTATAGCTAAAAAAAGAGCTAAAAAACCATTAATTATTCATCTCCCAATGGCTGGTGGTAAAGAGGAGAAGCGCTCTAGGGTTTCCATCAGCTATTAGTAAACAAATCAATGTTGCAGGCTGAGCTCCTTGTCAGTACAGAGCCATCTGCCCTTTACCATGACTTTCAGGTGGAAGCCAGAAATGGACTTACATGACACATGATACTGCCTCATGAGGATAAAAAAAGACATGTAGTGAGGAAAATTAAAGTTTTGTTGGGGGGAGGGGTTTGATTAATATATATCGAGTTTGGAAAACTTATGCAGGAGTCTTAATGCAAAATCTGTCCCTCTGCGAGAGCGACATTTAATTTATTCATGACATCAATCTAATTTGTGAGAACAGTTGTAGTTACATTACTACCCCAGCTTGGTTGGTTCGACACATTATGCCTCTGTGAGCAGGCACTCCCGAATTTGTCACGTCCCACCCAACAATAGGTATTTGATGTAATCAAACAGCGCAGTTTGAAGCCCCTAATCCAATTTCTTTGGCAAGATACATTGTAATTTGGTATCCCCGTAATTATGAACTGAATTGTGAACTGTCTGTAAGGGAATTGAATTAACCGGCAGAAGAAGAGTAATATCATTGGGAACTGGGAGAAATCAATACAGCACTGCTTGTCATCTCAACGTTGACCTGAATCCTGCCTGAATGTGGATCTTTGGGGGATTCGGCTTAATTCAATCTGGTGGAGCTAACACGCTCCCTGTCCCCTCCACATGGTTGACAACAGCTCTGTCTTGATTTAGACTGCCAGGCAGGAGCCCTGCTGGGGGAAAGTAGCTCTGAGGAAAGTATCTGCAGCTTGATTTTATCCATCTGATTGTGTGAAATACATATAAGTCCACATACAATGCCTCAAACCTGCACTGCCCTGCAGTTGCTTATCAATTATTATCGCGACAGAAATAAGCATACTGTCAAATGCACCTCAGTTCCATGTGACAAAGTTTTGAATAATACAGCCTGCTCAGACAGCTCCGCGGTGAGCACTACACACACTACACCGCTGCATTTGACAAACAGCCCTTCCATACGCCCTCAGCTGCGTTGACAAATGGTTCTACAGTGAATCGTAGAGATTCTCATCCTCATGGGTGCAGCCCACCAGGGATAGCTCCACCCTGATGGAGGTATGGTAGCCTGAAGAGAGCTGGTTGATCACCGCAGCAGTTCACTCAGATGGATGGGGCCAGAAGAGCTGGAGCTAAGGGTGGAGTTGTGTATGGAAATGCAGACGGAGGAAGTAATTGTTTAACTGTCTGATATGTTCTGAATCCCAGGCCATTCGTCTCTTTAACTCCCTGACTTTTATTTTATTACTTTAATTTTACCTTACAGATATTTTATCTTAATCCCCTTTAATCCCTTCTTACTGTTTTAAGTATAGTATTGTTAATTATATTGTCTCTTGTCACATATTTCTTTTTTTAAAAGGTCCATTAGCTGATATTAACCTGTTGGGGATACAGGTCTAGTGAGAAGAAACAAAAGCCCGCCATTCAGCTGTCTTTGTTTAAAGTGTATTGTATTGTTCTATTGAGCGCCTGACATTCCAATACGTTCTACATCGCTCTCCGTGGACCCTGATAAGAACTTGATAGCAAGCTCGAGGTGCTCTCCCATTATAGGAGCAGATGGTTCCTTACCATTATTTTACCTTCACAGATAAGATTAAAAAGCCAAGCTTAGACGGCACGCAGGAAATCTAAGTTGAGAGGAAAGAGCACCTCTAATGCCAAGGAGAGCCCAATGTCAAGAAAATCAATACGTCTGCCCCCTCCTTAAATCAAAGCCTTTTTTTCCTCCTCCCTGCACAGTTCACTCAGATAAAAGCTTTGTGTGTTGTCGTGTTGAATCAAAGCAGGTGTCACATGAGTGCAAAATGCCTCATTATTTTGTTTCATTTAAGTCACTCATGAAGCTCAGCTGCTCTGTCTTGACTCTGTGCCATGAACACATCTGGCCCGCGTAATACTCCAACATTCTTTCAATTCAGAAGTGCCTTTTATTTGAGTGAGTCAGATTCGATTGTGCACATTGTGTTGTCTGTTAGGGCAGCTCGTAAAGGTTATACAGCCCAGTGAACGGCTATCTCATTCACCAGCAACAGAGGGGAGCATGTCCCAGGAGCCCGGTGTAGAATGGACTCGGGGAAACAAATAGCTCTTCCTGTCCTGTTATACGGGTTGCACTGATAAGGTGGGCAGGGGCTTGCTGAAGGGTGATTACTCGGGTGTCTTTTAACAGACTTCCTGGCGATGACCAGCAGTTATGGTTATGCATACTCATTGTGCTGCATTGGCGTTGTGACCAGCACCTCACCCTTTAGCTACATCACCTGGTGCACCCTGATTCACTGAGCTGTGTCTGTGTTGACACCTACTTAATTCTCCCGGGTTATTGCAGATCCCCCTCCACTTAAGTGTGTCAGTGTGTGAGTGTGTGTTCGTGTGTGTGTATTTGTGTATGTGTGTGTGCGGCGGGGAAGCAGAGGGATGACATTGCTAGCCTGGGAGAAGGGGGAAAAAGCTATTCAACAGGGGCGCCCACGGTGGTAAAGCCATTTCCAATAATGTCCTCTTTCTGCAACGACAATTGTGTTTAACCCCAATGGCTTCAGCTGGCCACTATTTGTCATCCCACCTCCTTCTCCCTCGCCTCTTCTCATGCCTCCACATACACAGGCTGTAGCAATGAAAGTGTGTGGTTCATGACTGCATGGCGCATACGACGTGTGACTCATGCTGCTGCCCCTGTGAGAGGAAAAGACATGGAAATGGTCAAACTGTCTGCTCTTTGTTACAGTATAGAGGGTCTATTTTTTCAGTGCTCAAAGCGTTGGATTTGGCCTCAGAAGAGTGCTGCTGGAATGAGTCCTAAAACTCAGAAATGAGTTAGAATGTGTGCACCTCCGGTTCCCTCGTCTCAAAGTCAGTGTTTTTTTTTTTTTTTCTTCCGGTTTATGGTTAGATGCCTGAAATAAAGTCTGAGGTTAAGACAAGCTTAAGCTATTAAAAAATGTTGTTCTACAATATAAAATATGTCAGTAAATACCCATCTTTTGAATTTTAAGCTTTTATATGTCTTTAAAAAGGAGGTTGCTGGCAAATGGCTAAATGAGACTACAAAACGTTATCACGCCAGTCAGTCTGCCGCCACAGCCTTGTTTTTTTTATACTCGCACTCTTGTGACTGTGGCGTCATGCGTTTATAGCCTAGCGTTAGCTTTTTACTTCTGCCAATTGCATACACACCTTAAAAATCCCCAGTGGTGTTCATTTGTGAGGATTATCTTAAGTAAGTACAATGAACTTGTGTTTGCCACAAAGCTTATGTTCTGCAATAATCCAAAATCCAATGGAAAAATCCTATTGGATTTCTTGTAGAGGGAACTAGTGCGATGCTAACTTCCAGGGTCGGCCTACAGAAACCCGTCATGCCTGCAGCACTCAATGAGGTTTGGTGAGCAGAAAAAAAGCGTCTCAGATAAAAGAATGATCTTTGTTAAGTTTTGATGTAAACTCTTTTGTATACTAACTTTATTTCTGCAAGCTGTACAGGTTTTTGGAAATGTAAATTCGGTTATCTGTCTGTCCCTCCATATTTCTCTCTTTTATTCCTTTACAACATCTCTCTTTGCCCCTCTCTAATCTCTCTTCCCCCCCCCCCCCCCCCCTCACACTCCCCATGTCCCTGTGCTGGGGAGCTGCGTGTGGAGGTGATTTATCTGTGGCACTCACTGAGGTCCCAATGCAGTGGCACACACACAAACACATGCACCAACATGTGCACAGACGTATGAAACACACACAGGTAAGACTGCAGCTGTGATGTATTTTAATTACAGTTTTAGTCAGAAGTAATTAAGGTTTTATATCTAGAGGGACCACTCAATATCCATCCCCCTCCTGCACATACACACATGCATATGTGCACGTACACCCGCACACACACTGACACACATACGGAAAGAACACCCTGTTTCAGGTCTTTGTGCCAGGATTTGTCTTTTTCCATTCACTGCTTTTCTCTCAGAAAGTTCACGGTTGCAAGGAGAAAATTAAAAAAAAGTTTGATCGCAGTAACGTTTGATCTTCACACCATCACATATTAGTTCATGGCAGGAAATTAAAACTAAAGAGATGATTCAAAAGTGTATCACGCGGACTATCATTTGAAGTGTCTTGATATGATTGATGATATGTTTTGTACAGAGCCAAACACATTTTTGTTCGATACCTGACTAATGAGTGTAAACATTTTTCAAAAACAGAAGTGAACAAGACTTAGAATTTGAACAACTATTCATCGCCAACAAAATCTGGTTGGCACTCAGTAAGTGTTCGGCACACAAACATATTTATTGTTTTATCAGTGAGAGTCTCTAACTACAGATGGGTAACAGAATTCACAATCCAGCATCACACATGCCGAACCCCCGCTCTTTTTTTAAATTTTTTTTCATTTGGCACAACGGGGGGTTCGGAATAAGATATGTAGGATTGAAGGAAACCATGGTGAGAAGGAGGTGAATGTGCAAAAGGATGAGAAGGTGATTTGTGCAGACACAGATTGGCTTTGCGCTGTAAGCTGAGTTGAAGAGCAGATTTGGAAGCTGTAAGACAGTGTTATGTTGTCGTGGAGTGCTGACAGGGCCAGCGAGTTGAAAGTGCGCTGAGAATTGAGGAGAAAGAAATGTGCCGGAGTGCGCGTGCACATGTGTGCGTGTGTGTGTGTGTGTGTGTGTGTGTGCATTGGAACTGTATATGTGCTTTTGTGTGCGCGCACACATATTTTAGAGCGCGTATGTATGGCACAGATGGAAAGACTTCTCAGGGATTACTGTGTAACAGGAAGAGGAGAGAGGTGGTAATTGCATTTTAATTACAGTGTTGATGGTTGTGTGCTCTGCCAGATGGAAGGTTCTTCCAGATATAAGCACAAAATAAATCAGCCCACCGGAAAATAAATCAGCCCTTAGGTGACTAGTTACCTGCCGAACTGAGTCCCTAACCTTGTCTCGAGTCGCAATTGATGATGATTAGTTTAGGCTGGTTGATATCCAGCCTACACCCCTCACTCAGCACTTCTTCAGTCTTGTAATGATGGAGCCACGGTCATATTATTGTATACCAATCCTGCGGTGGTTGACAGGTTTTTTTCAAGACGTATATTTTTGTCCCTGCTGTCAACAGTAGTATCTTGATGATGTTGCTTGTGACGGCTAAAGGCTTGTTTTGTTGTCCCCCTCGCAACTTTCTCGGGGCTTCATGTTTTCACCTGAAAATGGTGGCGAGGCATTTTGCTTTTACTTGCACTGGATGAGCTCCCACTGCGGCTTTATGAGAGTGACCTTTGGCAGTTTGCTTATTGAGATCAGTGTGCCAGTCCTGAACTCAAGGTCTCACCTTCCCAGCTTAATGAACCAAATATGGCTGCGGTATAGTAGCTGGAGTCAGCAATTTTAGAAGTCATTCGTACTATCAGGGTCATTTGTTTTCATAATTTGGACTTTTCACCATGGAGTTATACTGAAGTTGCATTTTTATTTTTGTATTATAGCGTAATGAGCGTGCAAAATCAGTTGCAAATGATTAACAGTAAAAGATGACCATAATGGTCATAATGGTCCCCAACCTACAAGAGCAGTAATGTTCTCAGTCATGGTTTGCTTGAAAGATGTTCTAAATGAAGAAGGGGATTGTAGATGATTCCAAAGCATATCAGATGTTATTTCTGTATGTAATCTAAACCATAATTATGAGAAACAAAATATGTAAAGTTCACAAAAACTAGTGTTGGGCACGCTACTTGGAAAGTGTAGTGAGCTGAGCTACGAGTTACTCGACATTACATGAAGCTTCGCTACACTGAAGTCTTCCTACTTACTGTTGGCTATATCGTACATTAGATTTCATTTTCAATTAATGTAATTTACTTTGTGTGACTAGTGACTAGTTTGAGGTCAGGTGAAAGAGACAGCAGAACACGGAAGTCAACTTTAGTTCTCCTGATCAAGGTGAGTGCCCCAGCTGTGTGCTTGGCGACAACATGACCCTTGCAGGGCTGCGAATCTGACACGACCAACAGTCCTGTGGCTTTGTGACCTGTGGCTGTTCCTCACCCTCTCTCTCTCTCTTTCGGGTTTCCCTGTGCCTCTCTTGCTCTCTCTCTCTTTTGTGTCTTTGCTCTTTACAAACTGTCTGAGGGAGATAAGGCAGACCCGATAAGCTGACTTCTGTCAAAATGCTCCCCCATCTGTGCAGACCTGCACCTCAGAGGAGAAGATATATTTATATATCATATCTAATGGGTTTATGATAGAGGGGTAGCAAACCCCTGCTGTCTTTAGCTTTCAGACTAATATCAGAATTGCAACAAGGGCTAGAAACTGCGAATGGGGGATGGTTGGGTTTGGAGGCATTGAGGTGGATTCACGAGCCTATCCCGCACTGGTGGCCATGTCTTTTTTCCACTGGCCCAAAAAGGTCATTTTAATCTTCACACCAGAGCTTATCGGATTTTTCACCCATTAACTTACACATTAAATGTGTAGCTACTTTCTAACCTTTTAATTAACATTGCTCAGAAGCACCTTCTTCCTTGGTCGGCTTGACTGTGGCTACATGTGTATGAATGCATGTGGCAGGTAGCTGTGAGTTGGCATGCTTAATTGTGTTGGTGTATGGGTCATTTCAATAAATTAACCAATTATAGCAGCATTCCTTTTTACCAAGCCCACAGCCAAAATTATTGCTGTTGTGGTTTTTTCAGCCTTGAGCTTCACCAAATGTAGAAACCATCAAGGGTAATTTGCTGAGAAATTACTTGTGTTGCTCGTAATATATGCGAAGCGGCACAATTTAAAAACACAATGACACCTCAGACAAAGTGTTCAGACACTTAAATCCACTGACTGTACAGATTTGCAAGGTTTAGAAAAAGCAGTAATAAACCAGGCTGGTACGGAATAATTGTCCCTAAATGTGCAGCCTCTATTTATTTACTTCACAGTTGTAAAGCAATGTGACTGTGGCAGAATTATGTTCGGACACATTACATAAACATCCAAAACATGTATTCATACTTAAGCACATATATAGCAGATACATGTTCATTTTACCAATAACCATGGGATTTGTGTTAATATTGGTAAAATATAACATGTAACAACAATATATACACAGTATATAGTATTGGTTATTCCACTCAACATGTTTTCAGTGCAGTGTTGTAAATCAAAAATCTTCATTCTATATTTCTGTCATGTGC
The DNA here is from genome assembly GCA_016806645.1 of Ophiodon elongatus. Classification (NCBI taxonomy): domain Eukaryota; kingdom Metazoa; phylum Chordata; class Actinopteri; order Perciformes; family Hexagrammidae; genus Ophiodon; species Ophiodon elongatus. The sequence goes on along the minus strand of JACSYO010000771.1, from coordinate 1,197,367 downwards.
CAGGGAGAGTGTGTATTTAGTGGGATTAGAGTTGCTGGTCTATTCGTGTGGTGTCTGCTAACACACGTAGCTCAGTCTAATCTGCTTACTATTGACTGGAAGTCCAGTAATCCCTTTATGGTAGAGAGGAAACATCACATGGACCGCTGCTGCAGCATGGGGTGAACTAACCAGTTGCCCAGCTTTCCAGTGGGTGGCAACGCTAGCTGTCTGTGGAAGCAGTTGAAGTTGACGATAATAAAAGCGGTCGGTGTCTAATGATGAGATTAAGAAAAACAGGAGCGTAAGTTACTGCTTACTGACTGTGGCCGGGTGAGGCTCTGCACTTATCATGAGGTATGCAGGTATACAGAGAACAGTCATTATTAAGGTGAGACACAAAAGGCAAAAACAGGTATTTTTTTCATCCACTGGTCGGTTTTGAGATTTTTGGTGTGTAGTGCCCAGGATTTACAAAGAGGTGACAAAACGTGTCAAAAATATTGATCCCCCTCGCAGAGAGAGTAGCCCAAACGTGCGATGTCGGACGACAAGACCACAGAGTCGTATGTTGCGATGACATCACACTACATCACAACACCACAGCACGAAAGCCGTGCAGGCAATAACATCGCAGAGTTACTAAAAACTGAACCTGGAATAATGGGACATAGATGGGAAAGACCCAGCCATAGTGACTGACAACTTTACTCAATGCACTTTATGTCATATGATTCGTATGGCATCTACATGTAAGTAAAGAGTGGTCAGTGACACAATAAGAAAATAATACAGTATGTATTTTATATTCAAATGAAGTTGTGGCAAGTGCATTTTAGTAAAAAGGTGTTCTCTGCTGAGTGACCATGTGCAATACAAATACCTTTTGAAGTAGTTATGATGCAATTTGGCCGCTGAGTTATCAATATGTGATACACGTATTAGACTGTCCAGGCGGTATACAGCAAGTTCTGTTTCAGCTCTATTGTTTTGCAATATATTGCAATATGTATTGCATCGTATCGTAATATATCGCGATGGCCAATACACAGCCCTAATGTTGATATCGATTAGTCAAAATGTTTACCCTATTCACCTACAGTTTCTCACCTTAAATGTACATTTTATTTATACAGAGACAATTTGCTGGTGAAATAAGTAATATATCAAAGAATGAAGTGTCCTGACGGAGGAGAATAATAGACAAGGCAGAGGCGAAGGTTTCAAAGTTGCAAAATAAATAGTCTATTGTTTTCATGTATCAAAATATTTCAGATGACACTCTCACTGTCAACTTACTTCCCACAGAAACAAAAGGCAGGCTGACTTTAATCAACTCAAGACAAATAACAGAGGCAATAAAAAGAGTCTGCTTGCTAAACCTAGCTCATATGTTATACTTTAGGCAGACACATTTTAAAAGTATGGATGCCTGCTAGCTACTGTGAGTTAGCTGAATTATGAGGTACTTCAGGCCTGCTTTAACCATTAGTCGGCTACATATTTGTGGTGTTTCCTCACAAGGAACAGAAGGAAGGAATCTTTAACTTTAACTTAACTTGAAATGTAGATCTGTCAAACCCTCAACATTCAGAGGACATTGTATGGATCATTGAAGACAAAGGCTTTTCACAGAATATTCCCATTTGACTTCCAATACCAGTAACAGTAAAACATACTGACATTATAAATAATGCAGTTATTGTATCATGTGTTGGTTTGAGATGTAATGTCATCCCACTCTGGCAGTTTCAATTTGAAAATATGCACATCCAATAGGTTCATAAAACTTTGATCAACAGAACATTATAATCAATACGATTCAAAAACCAAAGGGCAAACAGTTAAAAGGCCTGATTTTATTATGGGATATTATGGACTGATGGTCCAGTATAACATTTTTATAAGCAGTTGTGCAGTTTGTGTGTTCTGCAGTCAGTGCGTTGTGTTTAACAAGGAGACAACCGAGCTGTACAATTCACTGCCTGATGTTTTGGCCTGCTTTAGTGCAGTGCAGTGAGTTGACTACACCATAGGCTTCATATAAGAAGTGGACGTAGTCACCGTCACGTCACCCATTGGTTTGCCGGTTTTGAAGCCTCGATTTCGGCATTTCGGACGTCGCCTTCTTGTTTTTTTTGCAACCAATAAGACATTCTTAGGTGCTCAACATTTTTTCAATTAACTTCCATGAACTGCAAACACTCGTTGAAGGTTTAGGACGAAAACATGGACAGCTGCCAGACCGGACAATGCTTGGTAGCAAACTGTTGATCAAAAGGTAGACACGCTCTAAATCATACCCTGCTTTATTGTCGGTTTTACTCGAAATAGATTATAATTTATCACGCTGTATTGTAGAATACTTGAAACTAGCAATTGAGACCATAAAGTCATGTTTACAATGTTTAATGAGTTATAAGCAGGGTCCTTTTCTCATAGACTTTGATACAATCTGAATTACTTTTGTAACCACTGGAGTCGCCCCCTGATGGCTATTTAAAAGAATGCAAGTTTAAGGCACTTCCACATTGGCTACACTCTTCAGACCCGGAGGTAACCGCCTGGTCTACACATCAAGCTATATGCGCTTGTTGAGACTCATTATGAGTAAAATGGCTCCTTCCAGACATTTTAGTATTTGAGATTCTACAAAATGATGGCCTCTTGAGTGCACATACTCTTTCCTTTTCCCCCCTTTTTTTCTTCTCTTTTTGTCGTCTTTTTGTCACTGATGTTATACGCATCAACACACTATATACACACTCTTTTGTGTGCACACACGCACAAAACACACTTGCATCCCTTGTCTCTGATGTGCCAGCGGTTGTTGATAATGAGATTCCTACAGGATGGGAAACTCCAGGGAGACTGACTGACGGCCCACTTTAAACACTGCAGTCTCCCTCTCCCTTTCCTGTCCTTTGAGACACGGCGGATGAAAGTAGAATGGGAAGGACAGTAAAAACATACTGGATCACACACGGACACATACACCCACACACACACACACGCACAAAAAAATTGTACGAAATATGTAGGGCCTTCCCAAAAAACATTGGAGTGAGCAAGTGTTGGGTGTTTTATAAAACATTGATCTGTTACTCTATCGAGCAAATGATTGATAAAGAAAACCTTTTGAAGGTTACAATATTTATAACTCTGGTTATAGCAGTCTAACTGAATGTCTTAGTAGAGTGTCTGCATTGTTAAGAGCCCATGAATGAATGCATATTTATTTGGGCATTGATATGCATGCCTCTGTTCACATTCATCTGTCTGGATGTGTCTGATCTATTGTATCTATGATGGGGCCCCAGTGAGGAAGAGGATAATTACGTGTCTTTTGCTGTCATGTCAGGTTGTCTCCTCATCGTTATGCACACGCTTCTTGAGGGCTCAGAGGCCCTGTAACATATACAGTATATCTCTCACATACACAGGTTTGATGAAGTACCTGGTGCCACAGAGGACAAACAGAACTAATTTCCTGTCACTGCCGTTGGACCTCATCTCTATTCTCATTTCCTCCCTTTGCTCAGAATACAATAATGCCACTTTATGGTGCATCCAGAGAGGCACGTCGTTGCTTAATAATGTATTTTTGCTCACAAGGTCTTTTCAGAGAGTTGCACTCGTCCAACCTTCGACAAAGCGCAGACATTAGTGGCTGCTGGATTTGCAGATTGTTTGGAGCTGTCACTAAGATGTATATCAACTGTAGGTTGGTGTAGAATGAACGCTGGATGAGAACCAAAATGCACGTAAGCAGAGAAAATGTATACGATATCAGTTTGTTTTTGTGGTTTATTCTTATCTAGCCGTTTTACGACTCTTTAACTACGCCCATTTTTCAAATTCATACATGTTACTCTAAAATATTAGTAAACACGAACAACTCTCAAGACAAAAAACGTTTAAGACAATAACAAAGAAGTTGATATAGAAAGTCTTCTTTTAAAGTCAGTAGTTCCTCTGAGATATCTTTTTTCTTTTCAATGAAATTACAATGCACATCTGGACTCAGTACAAGCTATGTGCCATGGTGAATTTGGAGAACCACTTTTCTTGCTAGCCAGATCGTCTTTCCTCCTCCTCCTCCTCTCAACAATAGTGACATCAGGAAAAGCCGTTTGTTGGCTCTTGAAGAGTAGTAGATAGCAAACACACATACCATCGATTGTCTAATCCTCAATGGACTAAAAGTACAGAGGACTTGTTAAACTTTCGTCTTGTAGGCAGATGCCAAAGCTTTCTGTCAGTTCAGGCCTCGTCAGACAGGGGAGTTAGGGTAACACAAGATGATTGGCTGATTGGTGCGTTCCTCAGTTTTAAGTCATATTCCCAATGCGAGGTATGCAGTCTGAAGTAATAATCCTGTCTAAATGGAAAACATGGCTTGGTCATAATCCAGCTGCCTCTCTGTTCCCCGAGTGTCTTCGTTAAACAATCTACCGCGGTAATGAAGTGCTAATCTGCTCAGCTCTTTACACAAAGCATCTGCATGTCTCTTAGCGGCAGAACAGGTACACAACAGAGTGCACTTTTCTTTGTTTGCATGTTGCATTTCAATAGAAAAGGCACTCAAATGCAGGAATAAAAGCAGCTGTAATCACAAACCAAGGCCAACTTTGACGACCACAGAGTTTGAATTAGAATGTAACCGCTGTGTGACATTTGAACATAGTGTACGCTCAGTTAAAGAAAGACCTGCTGCCCATGTCTGGTGTTTTTGCATTTTAGGCCAGCGTCAGCCTGTAAAATCTGATTGCATTGCCTACTTTTTAATAGAACATTCTATCTATCAACAGCTTTTCCAATCATGTTCCAGCAGCAACACATACATTTCATATTAGACTGCTGTGCACCGTAATCTGTGGCATTAGCGGTCTAACTATATTAATCCATTTGCACTTTCCCCTGTTGATTAGAGCGCATGTGAAATGTGACGGTTGTTGCCTGGTATAGGGCAGCAGTTGCCTGAGGTGGCAGCGGGAGCGTGAGGTTTCATACCCGGCCACGTCCACATTCAGATCATGATTTATTACCCCCCTAACCACACACACACACACACACACACACACACACTCACACTCGCACTCCTGCACAACCCCACCTTTTGCGCAGCAAAGATATTGAGACAAACGAAAAACTCACACACGTACACGCGTAATGTCTGGCATTTAGGAGAACACAGCAAAACACCAACGGCCTGGAATAGAATATGACACCAATGAGTGTGCACGGCATGAATCCATATGCTCAAATGTGAGCTGTCACATGTGGGCATTTGTGTGTGCGCTATCATTTTCACAATCTAAATGTGCGTATTTATGTGTGAGTGAACTTCAGTTCTTCACTCGAAGTGAGATTTAAATATATTTTCCTTGCCAAGCAACCCAAACTGCCATATGTGAATCTGCAGTCTGAAAGCATAGTACAGTGTAGTCGGTGCACTTCATAACAGTAGGACTCTGTAGCAGATTAAAAATATTTTGCTGATGAGGAAAACAAACAAATAGAAATAAGGAAGTTATTAAATTTTGACACTCCGCAAATATGCTTGTCCCATTTTTCTTTAATTTTTTTTTTTTTACAACTTCACGTCTGAGCAGAGCTTGTGTGCATTATAGTTGAGTGTGTCTTACAGCGTCAGTGCAAGTGTCTATGTGTGCGCGCGCTCGTGTGCGCCTGTGCGAGCGGTAAGTGTTGATGAGTGTGCCAATGTCACTGTGCACACTTTAATATCCCAGCAGAAAAAGCTGATAAGAGAGCAGAGAGAACAGCAGAGAGAGATCAAAAATCCCATACAGTGGAGAGCACTAGTCCATTGCAAGTGTGGCAGAGGTCACAGTCAATTTCAAAAGGAGCAGGTCTTGTATATTAGTGTCTGGAGAGATGGGAGACCCTCCTGCTCTCTATCATAAAGGGCCCGTGCCAGAGCAGGGCCAGATGTGATCAACATGGACCTTGTGGAAATCCCTTCTGAGCTCAACTGTCTTATTGAGGGGCTGCAAGAACAATAGCAGCAGAACATGCAGACCAAGGCCTATAGTTTCTAATCATTATTTACAAACCCACAGGAATCCCTTTCATAAGCTTACAATAGAAGAACTGGCTTCATCCAGACATTACATTGAACTGGTATAATAACGTACTTCAGTGCTGTACAGAAAACATAACACTGTATTTCTCGTCAAACTAGCGAAGCAGCGTAAACATGGTTCTGTATCTCTGAGCATGCCCAGTGGCGTCTACCTAACATCTATCTACCCTACAGAGATCAAAAGTGTTATATGAGTTACTTCAGAATAAACTGCACTCATGTTCTGTGTAATGAAGGAATATGTATCCCAATGCATCTGTATGTATGTATAAGCTATATTAGTCTGTGGCTACACAGACGCTTGGTATAGTCTGATGAATTCACTATAGGTTTTGGTTAGAGAGGCACCGATTCCAATTGTATGGACTGATTCCCATTTCAGATTTTTTAAAGTCTGACCTGAAGATTCCTATTGTTGCCGATTCCAATTCCAGACTAACCTTTTTCAACACTGACCTGAAAAACTATTTCAACCTTCCCAAAGTCAGTGTAAACCATTACAAATATCCTTTAACTCTGCTATTATCATCTGAAGTGGTTATTTGCATTAAAAAACTAGGGCTGTCCTTGTACAAAGAAATTCAACTAACACTCAGACAATTTTTACTGACCAATCAGTAAGTTGATTTTAACAGACAACAGATCTGATAAACCGAGTTTCTCCACAAAGAATCACACAAAAGCAACACTTTAAAACTTGTGTTTACCAGAGATGTTTTCATAAATTTCTTGGAAATAAGTCATCCAGCATGAAAAAGCCTTACAAAACCTGGCTTTGATCAGCAAATGATCAATTGGTGCATCTCTAGTTTTGGCTTAGGGGGATTTTTTTGAATAAAAATAGGATATAAAAAAACACTAGCTACATCATTTTCAACTCATGGAAATAACGACACCTTATTGGTAAGTTAGGTCTGACAATGTTAAAGTTAATGATATCTGACAGCCCTGAATTAGAACGTTGACAGCTGTCCACTCTAGCTGGTTGACCTGATCTTAAATTCACTGACAAGACAAGCTACTTCACAGCCACAGTTCAGAGTAATCCCTTCTGGGTTACAGGGTAGGGAAGTAGGAAGACTTTTTTTGGGTGGCCATGTTTCTGAAAGTTAAAGTCTCTTTTTTTCTTTTCTTTTTTTTTTGCATTGAGGATGTTTGCTGACTGTCAGAGTAAGCATTTCCATGGCTCGGATAAACATCCGACTCTTCTGTTTAGACCATTATAAATACAATGAGCAATAAAAAAATGGTTTACGGAAGAAAAGTCAAAGGTAGAACACAGTGGAGCACTGGCCTCCTCGAAAAAGATCAATGCACACACCAATCAGAAATTCAGCATAAAGCAATGAGGAGGGTGGGTGGGGTGGGGTGGGGTGGGGTGTGGTGATGGTGTTTATTGCCGTCTGACAGATCTTCTTGTGGGCGATGCATTAGTCATGGTGCCTCGTGAATTGGCTGCCAAGGTTTGCTTCTGGCTCCAGTTCCAGCTTATTGCGGGTATTTGCTCTTGTATTACTTTAGAATAATTACATGTGGTTGGCAAAGCTCAAATTTCTTTAGGTGAGCTTCATAAATTGGTAAGCCTTTCGGTCCATGCGCTGTGTTGCTCTCATGCTAATGTGATTGAAATGTGACTGAAAATATAAGTGCTGATTTGCACATATGGGCTGAATTGATTTGGTGGTATATATTCACTTTATGTTAGGCCTGTTGATTTATTTTAGAGGCTTGCGACTTTCTAATGGAAAATTCATGAGTTTTAAGTCAAAGACGATTTTTGATGTTGGCTGGTACCAAGCTTAGCAACCCACTGTATTCACAACTGATTTGGCTTGTCACCAGCATTCTTCAGTGGGTAACTTACCCAGGCTTGCTTAGCAACCCACTGGATTGATAATTGACACTCCTCTTCTCTCGTCTCCTCTCCTCATACTTTCTTGGTTAAACTGCCACCTGTCGAAGTTCGGCCTCCCTCTTCCAACCTCAGAGCTTTCCCCCCCCCTTACTCCTCTCCCACAGTCAACAGGATGTGGGGAGTCGCCTCTGAAGCTGAGTGGCTACTTGACACTTGTGGGAGCAGGTTGACGTTGACATTTGACATTGTGACGGCCGCAAACCTGAATCCAAAGTCACCATAGCACACAGTGGTGAGAGTGCTATCTAGTTGTCAGTCAGTGCTGTGGTGCAGGCGGGCTAGCAGTCAGTGGTAATTGATGTGAGTAGAGTTGACATCCTGGGCAGAGCGCTTCAGGTTGGTCTCCGACTGGGACCGAGCAGCCCATCATTGCCAGTTATTAAGCAACTTGCGCTCTGCTGCACTCACTCAGAGGGGAACAGCCTGTCTCTGGGTGTTTGCATACGGATGTGTGTATGTGAGAGGGAGTGGGACAGTGGCGTGGTTGGCATGTACAGTGTGTAAATGTGTGTGTTAACAGGAGCCAGAGAAAGAAGGCCTGAATAGTTTCTTGAAGAGTTCAGACCAGACCACAGGGCAGTCAGCTGTGCTTAAGGTTTTTACATTTTTTATTTAGATGAATCAATAGTTTCTAACTGCTACGTATTTTCTGTTTACCTTTATGATACTTGACTGACAGTTGGCCCCGGTCAAGTTGTAAGGTCACACAATGTTTATAGAAGGAAGCTGCTCCAGACCACATGCTTGATTTGCTCACTCTTCAGTTTTTGCCTCTACTCTTCTGGCTGGCTTGTTGGCCAGTTGGCCCACTTGTTAGCGGACTTGATATTATTGGCCTGCATGCTATGCGCTGGTCTTTTAATGTCCTGATAAAGCTGTTCTGCAATGTGCGGGGACATCGGCCCCTCTGCTCAGCCTGTGTTGCTGCTACTGCACTTTTACTGCTTTTTATTTTACAGCTTTTACCTTTTGTATGTGTTGGTAATGAAAATCAGCTGGGATCATCATAGGCGCATCAGTATGAAACTCATTGTAGCTCTACTTTATTTTTTACTATATATGGTATTTCAGGATTCACTTTTTTTCAGTTTCACGTCAAGTTTTAATTTAGTTTAATTTAATAAAGCCATGTGCTCATATCTGAGGGTATTTTTCAAAAAGGGTTTTATTTTGGCAAAATAACTGTATGCAATTACAGTAGCAGTTTTAGAAAAATTATAACCGCAACAATAAGCCTATAATAAAAGGGCAGCTTCGAACATGGTGAAACATCCCTGATTCAACAAGCAATCAGCGGCGCTCCTCTCGCCCTCATTTGCTGATTATTCTGACCACCAAACCTTTACTGAAGAACAGTGCGACAGTTTGTTGACTGTCTGCTTTTTCCAAATTCATGCTAGATCTGGAATTCTTTTTCTTCTTTTCAATATCCCTATGTCTCATTTAAAACACGAAAAAAAATAGTTTAGGTACATTTTGAATATAGTTAGCTTTTGTCAGTAAACATAAATACTGCTTGGGTAATTGTCCCAAATATTTTTCTCGAGTGGCGTTGCCATTGCACTAATGCTGTCTTGTCTATTAGTTGCACATTTCTTTCTAATTAGAAATCTTTTTTTTGTTATGAAAGGAAAACCAAGGAAAACAAGTTTAGTACTACGAAACTAGTTCCCCTGTTTTCCCAACTGTTGTCCTCACGATGCAGTGAGAGCGTTGCCCCTCCCTGTCTGAATGCTAGGAGTTGCATCTCTTCAACTGAAATCAAGTTCAAAAGTGTCTCTCCAGAGCAACACGTCTCTGTGCGTGAACGCCGCCATAAATAGCAGGAGTTATCACAAGTGCTGCAAAGAATTTCCCCCTCATTAGTTTGAACAGTTTATTACAGTACAAGCCATAGCTCCAGTTCAAAACTGCCAAAAATGAGTCAGTTGATAGATGTCAAGTTTGTTGTTGCATTGTCTGCACAGAGGAAATCTGAGGACCCACTGATGCATACAAAACTGTTTTTTGACTGCTTTAGGCTGCTCCAGAGTTAAGTTAAATAAAAGAAATTTGAAACAGATTTCATTGTGAGGGGAAGTCTTTAAAATGACAAAGCACACTGGAATAAATAATGTATTGGGCATTCAGTTTTCAGGGTCAGTTTTGCCTCTGCCTTATTGATTTACATTGGAAGGGGCCTGGCAGAAAGTTGAACTGTAGCTGTCCATTTTGTGATTTGTTTTCCTTATAGGCCTGTAGTAACACAGTGTACTACACAGACCTGTCCATGGTCCTGAAACTCCAGCGTCTCTGTCTCTGTCGTTGCTCAACAGCAGGGGCTTCCCTGTGCTGCTCCTCACACCCACGGCCGATCACAATCCTAGCCGTATGTGTATTAACGCAGGATTTGCCATACAGTCGGGAAGCCCAGAAATCCTTCATGAATATTGATGAAAGGTCCCTCATGAGCCTCTGAAATCAGTTTGGTGCCCTATATTCTGTGTCAGTGGGCTACGTGAGCTTTGCATAGCGAGGTTTATAACAGCAGGTAGGTTAAGCCCCCTAACACATGCTGACTCTGTACAGTAGATTAGGTGGTTTTAACATGCAGGTCCGATCTTGGCCTCAGTGTGCCCTTTGAACTGTCCAAGGTGCTGAAATGCCGGCCCAAGGCTTGTCTACCAGGGGAACGGTGAACACCCCTGATGAATATTGCGATGGTCTTTCCCATTGTAAATCACAGCACACTCAGTGAATATTAATGCTGGCACCTCCATTAGCTTGAGGAAATATTCATGGATTTTCTAGCGCTCTGAGGCACCCCAAAGAGTCAGTGAGTAATATGATCTGCTGCGAACACCTGTCCACATTGCTTCTCTATTTATGTGCTGAGATTAGAATATAGCCCTCTGTTGTGGAGCCTAAATCTACATGAAATAAGCATGTGGAATATGTCAGCGGTTTTCACAACTGCAGAAGTAGGAGAGACCAAAAATAGCACTTTAAAGGAGCATGTACATGCACATTTACACAAACAGTGCATCTGGTGCTGACAGATTCAGTGGCTCATCTAGGCCTGGTGGAGTGTGATGAGCCACCTTTTTCTCAGAGAGACACAGGCTGCTGTGGCCTGGGTCTTGGCTGTGGATCCCAGACGTTGCTCCAAATCCTGTCAGTCAGCCTCCGCTGTCCTCCATGGTTGAGAGAGGCAGGACAGCAGAGCAGATTTCTCTGTGTTTTTGTACACCAGCAGAGGCGGCGCCTGCCAACACACATCAGCACAGACGCACCTGAAGGCAGTTGACTCCCTTTTCATTACTGCAAGCCGAACCGCTTTTTTTTGTGTGTGTGTGTGTGGGGGTGTTTTGTGTGTGTGTTTGCACATTGGCAAACAGGCTGTTATCACAGGAGACAAATTCAGATAGATGATCCATGGTTTTGCAAAAATGTTTTGTAAACCAGAGCGATGCTACATTGCCTTATATCGTGGCTATATGCAGCGATATAACCATGCTATGGATTTGTTGTAAAGCACGTGCCTAAGCTTATATATTATATAATAAATCTCTACATCTTATACCAGATCCAAATCATCATGATAAACATAAGACGTACATACACAAAAGCTTATTTTAATCACACTGAAAGACGATCAATATCATTTGACAGTTTATCTTATTTTTAATTCAATTCAAATTCTGTTGTGATCATAACATTCTCATGAGATCATAAGGATTCAGCACATGAAAAGTAATAAAGGTTGATTGTTTCTCTATTAGTGTGTATGCCAGTAGCTGGCCTATCACTGATTGTTTTTTAGTACACGAGCAGAGAAACCCTGTTTCTCCTTATGCCTAATTATTTTGCTTCTCCGCGGGAGGTGCAGTGAAAACATTGCTGTCTATTTCTGACAGTCAATCTCTTTTGTTTTGTCACTTGTTCTGTCTGTGTCTCTCCGTCTCTCCCGCACTTTCTCCTTTACTGCTGTGAGTAGCCCAACACTCCAAGGAAATCAACTTTCCTCTCAGAGTTTAGATAAATATAAGAACTAAATGGCGACCCAACAAAAGGAAAGACTCCTTGTAATGGTACCTCCGAGGTCTTTTTTTTCTTTTCTTGCTCTCATTCTTACTCTCTCTATCGCTTTTCTCCTCACTGTCCTTTCGATCCATAATTGGAAATTTCCTCTGCTTAGCCCTGTCGGAGTGAGGGACAATGCGGCATCCATGTTCTGTGGAGCATGGTCGAGAGAAATAGAGCATTGTCTCATGTAGGCGAGGCAAGCATGGTCTGGGGACTTATCTAAATTGAATATCTGTCCTGTTTTTTAGGCTTATAATGAGAGTGACACAGTGAGCACGGGGGTCTGTCGCACCACTGACAGCGCTCCTCTCTTTGAAAAGTTGACAGATAACATGGAATAGGATACATGAAAGCACATGCTCTGTGGGAGTACCACCACCCGACAGCGTATTATTACAGAAAACAATGTTCACACCCAATTATAGGAGGAGAATTTCTTCTCGGGCTACTTTTGTTGAGAGTGGGTTTTTGTATAATGGGGTTGGGCAATCCAGGTAGATATAGGCGCCTTCAAAATAGTACATCCATCTTGTGTTGGTGACCTTTTGTGCAAATGCTGAAATTCCGTTGGAGAATCCTGACACTGCTTTTATGACTGAACTGCATTCTCCTACCATTTTGCTGTTATCCAGGACTTGTTTTTTCCCCCCGTGCACCAAAAATAGAGGACAATTTGAGTTTTTCTTCAATTGTAATTCTTTCCCAGTAATAGCTTGTTGTTAGTGTGGGGTTTTCTATTAGCCATGCATCTCCCTTAGTTCCCATACCTCACCAAAGACACAATGACACTGCAGTACTAATAGCACTTTTCCTTGATCTTGTTTTGGCTGGCTGCTTTATCCTCCAGCCGGTAAGATAGCACAGCTAAGATCGTTATTAAATTGGCTCGTTCCTTTAACCTTGGCTTCTGATAATGTCGTCTTTTAGAGGAAATTAAAGTTGGTTGTGAAAGCAATTGAGATATGAGAAGAATGGCCCCGGCTATAGCAGGTAGAGCTGTTACTGTATCAGGCTTCGCTTCTTTCTTCTTTTTCTGTCACAGAGATAAAAACACATTGTGGTCATTTGTTTTCTTCGTCCATATCATATCACGGCATCACCCAGGATAAACAAAAGTTTCTCATGAAATATTATTCCATCTCAAAGTATGCCTCATGGGCAGGCTTACTGCCCTCCCGTTCCGGAGGGAGGGGGCGGGGGGGGGGGTGTTTGAGCTGCAATGAAAATATCGATGTAAAGAAAACATGTCAGTCCAGAACAAGAGGCTGTGTATAATGAGCAGGCAGATGGTCTTAAGGAGAATACTAAGCAATGGTGGTGACAGACAGGCTGACAGGCTGGCACAGGCCCTGCCACTCAGGAGACCAGGGGAGAGGCCAGGGCAGTTTCTATCACTGTCAATGCCCCCCCTCCCCCCCTCTCTCTCTCTTTCTCTCTTTCTCTAGCATTTTTCCCTCCCTCTTTCACATCCTCCCCCCTCACTAACATCCTCTCTGGTTGTTTTGTTTCAGGAACTTGAAGGATTCCCTTCATAAAACGATGTAAACAGAGCCAGTGTTTGATACCTGATGCGGTTGAGACACCCCACACAGGTTCCATTCAAATTTCGTTCTCAGATCAAATAAAAAACGATCGGCGCCGCGTGGATTCCGCAAGCATCCTTTCTCTGTGAGATTAAACATTTAGGAGATTGTTTTCATTTATTTCCCTCCAAACCTCGACACTCTGTTCATCTTCCTCCTCAACAAAATGAGAACTAGTGGAAGATAAATGCACAGAGCGCGTGCACATGACTTCTTGCTAATGAGGTTGCTAATTAACACTAGCTGGAGTAGAGAAGGTGAGAAGCTCTGGCTCGGAATAGACGTGCAAGGTCTTGCACGTTTCTCTTCTGCAGCGCTATAGTACACTCTCATGTGCGAGCTTGCTGTGGATGTGATTTGTTTTAATTTGTCTACATGGCGGAAGCTGAAATGTTTTGAACGTTTGAAAAGCAACTTAAAAAAACGGAATGAGCATGTCATACGGCTAAATGCGCAATCGGACTCAAACCAAAATAACGGCGACCCAAACCCTTGTTCTTTAGTTTTTACTGCTCAAGGTCGTCGATCTGTGTGTCAGTCTGGTGGCTGGAGAACAGGGGACCGCCAGCCCTCATATCTCTGATGGTAGTCTAATATGATGGAGCAGAGCCATGTGGAGTGAAGCAGAGCTATATTTAGGATACTTTGGTTCCGGTGACCATGGCTCTTAGATCCACTACAGCCCCTGAGAGCATTCACTTTTGTTCTGCCTCCGGAGGTACAAGAGCTCACTGTTACCCTTCAGGGAGGTATTAAACTGATGGATACTGCATTTCAATGAGAAACAGACACTCTTATTCCTACATTTATTGGATGAAACACAGAAACAGAGCAGTGAGAGTCCGTAAACTCCTGTATAACTTTTGGTTCTGGTAGCTTGGCTGTGCTTATTTTGTGTTTCTGTCTGTCATTAATTATATATTTTCTGTTTACTCCAGAGCCCTGTTGAATAATTCTTGCCGTTTAACCTTTTTTTATTCATTCCAGCCCCCTTCACTTGAAGAGGTGAATTTCCTCTCGCTCTGATGTTTTTATGTATAAAATGTTTCTGTGTGGGGTCTGAAGTCTTTTTGACATCAGGTTATAATGTCTGGCAGAAGAGTGTATGCAACTATGGGTTTGTAAATGCGTGTCTTCTGCTATAGGTTTTGTCCTTCCTCCTGAGTTGGTGTCTGCCAACCAGCTGTCTGTGAAGGTCATCAGTGGAATTGGAAAGTGCACTTTGCAGAGTCAAACAGATGCAGGGTACAGATAGCACATTGTTTATCTAATCTTGTATCAGCGCTGTAACGAAGTACAAACAAAGTCCTCTCACAATCAGATGAGAGCTCAGAAGCTTTTTTACACTGTCAAGGACTTGATATATCTGCCCTGGAAGTTGTTTACGGGGCTGGATTTTGCCAAATTGCAAGTGCTAGTGCTCACAGTAATATCTTCCAGTCGACAGAGTAACTTTGGTCATATCTACATCCTCTCCTCTCCTCTCCTCTCCTCTCCTCTCCTCTCATCTCCTCTCCTCTCCTCTCCTCTCCTCTCCTCTCGTCTCGTCTCGTCTCCACTCATCTCCTCTCCTCTCCTCTCCTCTCCTCTCCTCTCCTCTCCTCTCCTCTCCTCTCCTCTCCTGTCCCCTCCTCTCCTCTCCTCTCCTCTCCTCTCCTCTCCTCTCCTCTCCTCTCCTCTCCTCTCCTCTGATTTCCCCCCTTGTTAAGCAAATGAAGGCTCCAGAGAAATTGACTGCTTGCCGAGGCCCCTGAGTGACTGTGTGCTATGCCTAAGCTGAAGCCAAGGCCCAGGCGCTCTGTGGTCTGAATAATGATGGCAGCACATTGACTGAGGTCTTAAATTAAGGGTACTTATCTTAATTGAACATCTGAAATAATGTTTTATTTACAACAAAGGGAAGGTGCCGGTGAAATGAAGCGGTCTGCTCTGCACGAGTGCTAACTGCCTCTCTCGATCTCTCCTGCGCTGCGGTTGGTTAAGCTCCAGTTGCTGCAGTATACATTTCTGATGTGAAATGTGAAGGTCGTTATATCATTATGACTGCGGTTCAAAGGTCATGCGTTCTCATTTACCTGTCAAAGGTTGGGTAGAACCGATCTAGCTTTCTTTTTGGTTGTGCTATTTTCAGTGGGCAAATGTTATCCTTATTATACAATTACTCTTTTCATTCATTTTCACAATCTTTAAGAGGTAACAGGTTAATATCATTTTTTGCTATTTTTCAAAACTAAGATTCTCAAGGCTCTACGGCAGTTTTTTGGCGAAATGTTTATGTTTTGCACGTGATCATTTTACGATTGGCTTTTATTTAAACATTCCATTTCTTTACCTTCAATCAATAAATTAATGTGTCTGACTTTTAAATGACCTTCATTAACAATTGTGTATCGTGTGTGTATGATAAGCTCAGGAGCACAGTAGGAGTTCATAAGTCGTGTGTGTGTGTTTGAAATAAAGACAGAAAATGCAGCAGCTCGTAGAAACTTGACTGCAACCAGAAGGCTTTTCCCACAGCATTAATCAGGCGTATTGTTAGAACAATTGCCGTGATTGGCTCCCCATCAGAGTGATTATGCAAATTCCAGCCAACCAAATGTCACGTCCAGCCTCCAGGCCCACCTTTCCTGCTCTCCCAAAGGCATTGTGGCTGCTGTGATTGAGATAGCTGATATTTGACTGAGCACTGGCCTACCTTCTTCTGATCACTTCGGTGATTACGGTACAAGAAATTACTAGTTCTGAAGAAGAATGGCTGGAGATAGCATTTAGCCAGCAGGAGGGAGAGAGAGGCAGGCTGGGAGAATTGATTGAGATTTTCGGCAATTACGCGTCATTCTTTGTGCAAAAAAATAGAATATATTGGATTTCGCTGTAGTGTCTCTCTCTATGATGATGCATTTGAACAAGACTATTGATAACTTATATCGTAGCAATTTTATGGCGACATTAATGCTGTGTATGAAATGGAGCCTATTTAAACTTTAACTCCGACCATATGAGATTCTTAGTGAGAGCCAGAATTGAGTGCAAGAGAGACTGCTACATGGCAGCACAGAGCTCTATTAAAAAGTTCCAAGGAGGTACTGTGGTGCGGAGGGTGGTGGGGGTGACCATTACCACCTACGTCTTTCACAAGGATAAATGCATCTCCTAAAAGTGCAAACAAAACAATTAAAGTGTAGATTCTGGCAGAAAGTTAACTTTTTATAGTTGTGCATGTGTGTGCGTGAATCAGTACAATATATTAAATTAGTTCCGTGTGTTCTGTGAATGTATGGTACGTGTTCTCATTTATGTATATCTGTTCTCAGAGTATTCACTATAAATACCAATTTTGCAGATGCAATTTGTGAATATTTGCTAGTTTGCCAGTGTGTGCGTGTGTGTGTGTGTGTGTGTGCGTGTGTGTGTGTGTGCGTGTTCTTGCATGTGTGTGAGGGTGTGTTTGTGTGAGTGTATGGCTCCCCTCCAGTCATGTGTGCCATCTGCTACCTCTGCAGGTGACGCCACCCAGGGCTGATGTTGTTGATGCATCATCACACCCTGCTCCATCACCTGTCCCACGCTATTACCACACAACGCACTGACTAATGAACCTACTGGAAACACCTTTGCTTGTGAGCCCCTCACATTTGTGTGTGTAAATGTCCAAGTAGCATTCATCATTACCTTGTCATTATGTATTGTTAATAACAACCACATGTCATGACCTCTAAAAGTCATCAGTGTTGCTTTACTCGCAATGTTCTTCTCTCCATCGTCTGTCTTTGTCTCAATCAAACAGAACAATTAGAAGTGCTTCTAGCCAATGTTCTCTTTTATCTTCAGAATTATATGAAAGCTAATCCTCCACAGGGAGCGATCATATATAATGGATGGCTTCCCTGTCGCTACCATTTAGCCCTGAGAGCCCAAGTTCCTCATCTGACTTGAAGATCAATGGTGGACTCTGTCTGTGTGCTGTCAGTCAAAACGATGGCCTTCCTGGCCTGGCTGTGCCCTATGGAGTGACTAGCTGCTTATCTGACCACTTGGCCATAAGGGGGTTGTTAAGAAGAGAGGAGTGAAACCACCCAGGGACCCCTGAGAGCTCCTCCTCCTCCTCCCAATATATGGCCATACTCCTTCTTGAGTCTTTCCTCGTTCTCTAACTCCACTTTACATTCCGTTCCCCAAATGATGTTCTCCACCCCATCCCACTCTCTTCATGTTTCATGTCCTTCTTCTCTATCTTCTGCGTTTAGCCTTTTCCTCCCCTCATATTTCCCCTCTCCTCATACTGAGATTATCCCTTCACACATTCAGACAGCTCAGACAAAGCCTTGCTCAAGGGCACCTTGACACCAGTTGTTAGAGGAGACAGCAGTGTTTTTTTTTGGTTCCCTCTCTCAGCCATCTTTTCCCAGCCCAGTCGCAGAGTTTGAACCGATGACCTCCCAGTATCACCTCCTTAGCCGTGTATGCGCATGTCATTAAAAGCAATTCTGAAAAACTCTGAGGGGCATTTTTGGCTTCAGTAAGATTTAAATTCCAACCTCTGGGCCATTCAGCAGACACTCGGTGCTCCAGAGTGCTTAACACCAGGAAGTTAGTTCCAAACCACTTCTCCTAATTAACCTCAAATAAGTCCAGTGTTAATGTTGCAGAGATCCGCACTTTTTGTGGTTGTGTGGGCAAAGGAGTTGGTTTGTGTGTGTGGTGCAAGAGCAAATGGATGGGGGAAAAAAAGCTGCTGTCAGGCTGAAATGCAGCTTGGAGCTTGATACAGTCTCTCTCCTCATACTGGTCTTTTTCTTTCTCTACCCTTCCTTATCAGCTCCTTCCATGCCAAGCCCGCCTCTTGCCTCTCTCGTTGACAAATGGAAGGATCTTGGGCTCTTTGTCTGACTCCAGCTGAATATTCCTTCATTCTTTTGTCGGCTCAGGAAATCTAGCTGAAGTACTCCAGTGTCTTCTTTTTGTCTTACTGTAATATTCCAATACAACTAGAGAGAGACTAAGAGAGATTTGGCAAAAGTTGAAGAATCTACCTCAATATCCCTAAAAAAATTGTTTTTATGCTTTCTATAGGTGATGTAGAAATTACATATTTGCAAACATATCAGAATAGTTTCCACTTAGGTTTCACTTAAAGGTGCTAAATACGAGATAGGCAGCATTCCAATCAACTTTCAAAGGCTATCGACATGACGACGGCTGAGCCGGGGGCTGGATGCTAACGGTGCTAAGAGTGCTGACAGTGCAAACGATGGCAGAAGCTCTGATTACAACACACACAAAGGGAGAGCAACTACATTCTCTGCTCAGGTAGACATTACTCCACTATATCTTTACTATATCACTTCACTATATAAACTATAAATTGTTTTTGGGTACATAACGTCAGGGGATTTTTTGGTGAAACCATACCAAGGGATATAACTACTTGCTAAAATGCCACCATATATTGTGTGGCTCATATTTAAAGCAAGGCTGAAAATACTAAAGCTGTTGTAAAGGCTCCAGTGTATCATCAATAGCCTTTCAGTATACTCTGTGTTCTGCTTGTGCCTCAGCCCTGAGGCAGCTATTTCTTGATCTTGAATTACTCTTATATTATCTTGAAGTGTAATCGTTTGTGTAGTGCCAAGCACGATGGGCTGATTGAGTGAACTCACAACCTGAAGCAAGTTACAAACAACTACAGCAACGATATAAATATCAAGAACAAGGTAACGGGTACAAAGGTACAGATAAAGGACAAATAATGTTGTTTTCCTCCCTGTTGATTTATTTGTTTTCCATTTCACCCGCGTACCCGCTGCGCTACCGTCCGCTTTACATAATGTTGATTTCTACGGTCCAAATAGACTGCTATGATGAATTTCTCAAGGCTTTTATTTGCCTTTGATAGACAGCGTGCACATCTTTCCGTGTTTTTCCCTTTTCCCCTCAAACTGGCCTTTTAATCCAGGCGGCTGCTACTGTAACTCAGACATTCAGCCGACTCTATACCTGTGTGTGCTTCAGCACTTTCCAGCCTGGGACATTCCTGGCAGCCTTAGTGCTGGACCACTGCCTCACATCATCAGGACTTCCTGTACCCCCCATAATGTTAATTATCTTATCGAGCACAGAAATCTCCCAATGATTAATGTAAGGTTTGTACTTTACTAAGGGTGGAGGATGAGGAGCGGAGGGAGGGATGGAGAAGAGGGAGGAAGGATATAATTATTACTGATAAGTATCGATCTGCCATCTTTGCCCCTCTGTTTGCCCTCCCCACCCTCCCCGCCCTTCCCTGCCTATTGAGTTACGGGTCTGCAGTGCCTAAGTAATTTGTAATGGGCATTCACTGTGGCAGTGCAGAAATCCTATTTTGTGATGGCGAGCTAATGTGATCAGGAGCATTTTAAGCTGTTTTTTTTGGTGCTCTGAAATTACATCTGTTCCTCAGAGGGCTCTCTCTCTCGCTCTCTCTCTCTCTTTGTCTATCTCACTTTCTCTCTCTCTCTCTCACTCGCTCTCTCTTTCTCTTTGTCTATCTCACTTTCTCTCTCTCTCTCTCTCCCTCGCACTCTCTCTCTCTCTCGCTCTCTCTCTCTTGCTCTCTCTCAGTGATCTGATTAGATGGGCAAACTGCACCGGCTGTTTGGGCTTCCTTCCTGTATGACGAACACACACGCACACACACACGCACACACACACACACCAGCTTTGAGATGGGTGTCTCGTCCCGAATGTTCCGTGACCCATCTGCCATCTCCACCCTTCTTACCATGTCTCTGTTTCTCCATCTTTCAGCCCATTTCAGTGTGTGAGTCATTTGTGGTTGGGGTAACAGAAGAAGAACAGACAAGACTAAGTAAGCATTAAAGAACAGAGATTATCTTCTTTCGCAGTGGCATTCATTCATCAATGTAGTTTAGTGTAAAGCCAGCTGTTTTGTCTGGCATATGTGTGGGAAATTAATATTCTGAATAACAGTATGTAGTAATTTACTTTTATCAAACTAAAATGGATGTTGGACCCATTGAGTCTAATGGTTTGGACTCAATGGATGGATGGATGGAAACTCATAAAGATGATTGCCTCACAGTGATCACCAACTTGTAAGGTTGAGCCCAACTTGAATTAGTTTGTTTTTATCATTGAGACTCAAATCTGACGTCAGTATTGAAGGGGGAATGTCACCACTGTACACAACACAGTCTGTTTACAGGTCTTGGGGAGTACAACTACATAATGGCAAAAAAGTTGTAAAAAGCCTTTTGCGGCTACAGGGGGAGCTTTGTTAACGAGTCTGATAAATTGCCTCAAGTGATGTCACTTGATTGCGTAGCAGTGGACTGTGCCATGCCTCTATTTCAAGCTCTAAACTCAAATTAATCTTTCTGCATCGCCGGTATAGCCATGAGGGTCCATAGCTAAAGAAAATGTTGTCATTGACTATATCCCTTATATCTTACAACAGGTGCAAAACAGCATACAGCGCAGCGCAACGGTTATTGCTAGTTTCATGCCGACGCAGACAGGAAAATTGTTGGCACATTGCTATCTTGAGGCAGCGGAAGGCGGTTGCTCCATTGATCAACAAAAATATAGTGCACATTGTGCAGATAGTGAGATGCGCCTACATAGGCGGGTTCACATTTATTAGATTCCAGTGGTGGCTGCGTGGCATTGTTTCTGACTTGTGTGGTCCAAACATTTCCAAGAACTTCGGAGCATTGTCCAAGAGGCAAAATAAATTGAAAGATGTAATCATTTCCAAAATTCACAACATGGTTTTCATCAAACAAAATACATTGCTTCAATCCATATTTGTTGGCGTTTAGCCTTTCAAAAACAAAAATTTCAAAACCGTTATTTAAATATGGGCTAGGTGCAGGTTGACCTGACTTTTTAAAGGGACTGATGAGATTTCACTGTGATTGTTTTTTATAATGTTACACCCAAAACACACCGATAAAAACACCTACTAGAATAAATACCGAAGTGAATAAATACAACCTCTTTGCCCCTTGCATCTTACTTTGTGCCCAGATTATGTGCCGCTTAAATTGAAGTTGGACACGCGCTAATAGAGCCCGGTATGTGTAGACTGCATCATCTGTATGTGTGAGGACACATTGGGGTTCATGTTTGGAGCCTTTACCAAGGTCACCAGGGTGCCCCAGCATACATGATTAATAAAATGTTGCTGCATGCTGGATCTATCTGGGATTATAACTATACCTTACTATACTTAGTATTTTAGGTACCTAACATAAATTAGCATGAAACGTGTACATGAAAACAAAATGGGAGGTACTTATCATTCATTTGCATTTTTGTTCTTTTTTTATTAGCCCAATGGTGTGTTTCTATAATCTCTGCAATATTTTAAAGATTGAAATTTTAATCTATGCATGGCTTCCATAGTTTTTCTGTGCTGCCTGGAGATGTTTGTAATGGTAATGAATGAGTCATGAGTGGTGCCATAGCCAGAGGACGACTGGAAAAAAGGCCTCATAGGTGCACAGACATTAAAGTCCCAGCTTGGATAGTCAGTGAGCAGCCTGAGCAAAAGATTGTTAGAACAAACATCCACTTACAGCTCACGCTCCCCTCTGCCTCCGTCTGAGCACAGCAGCCCAGCCCAGTGCCAGAATACTGTCAGAAAACTGTGCTGTCGTCAGGAAACATATTTATTTCCTTTCTGCCCGCCTGCCTGCCTGCCAATCCCCACGGAGCTGTTTAGTGTGAAGGCAGAGATTTGACAGAGTGGAGGCAGGAGAGAGGTAGAGAGACTGAGGGCTTTTGCACATCCATGTGTTAGAATCAAAGTGCTTTGTGCGAAATGTGGAGTTGGTCTGTTCGTGTATGTTTTAGAGAGCACGTTTTCATGTGTTCATGTGCCTGCGTACATGTGTATGAGTGTGTTGTAGTGTGGCAGTGATAGGTGGCAGTAGGTCTATGTCTTGCTGTGTGGTGGCTCTGGGGTGCGGCTCACACAAGGGTTGGAGGCAGGAATGGGGGGAGGAGGAGGAGGAGGAGGATGAGGAGGAGGTGGTGGTGGTGGTGGGGGAGGGTGACAGCCGAGCGCTCGCCCTTGGGCTCCCCAGACGCCTCACCACTGAGGAGAAGGGTGTGGTGTGTGTGTGTGTAAGAGAGACTGAAAAAGCGGGTGCACACACATACACATCTGTGTGTCTCTAAACGCTCCGATTCTGCTGATCCAGCAGCCTCCACACAGCCCCCACCTCCCCCTCAACCCCCCCCCCCACACACACCCCCTCCCTCTCCTCCACTCCCCTGCTCTTTATGGCAGAGCACGCAGGTCACCTTCTCAGTTGCTGAATTTAATACTCAGCTGGAGAGAGGCAGGAACAAAAAAAAGGAGTAGAGGACTGGCAGAAAAGTGAGCGCTGGAATTTTCCTTCCCTTTTAGAGTGGAATTTTGAGATCAGTTCAGAGACAGATTGTAAGGACCTGCATACAACGCAACATTTGAGCATCTGCCTGAGTGGATAACTGTCCCGCAGTACAAATACGCACACAGGGACACACACACACACACACACACACACACACACACACACACACACACACACACACACACACACACACACACACACACACACTGTGCACTGTGGCTCGGGTGGTTGATTAGCAGTCGGGTCACCTTTCTCCAGCTGTGAGTGTGGATCATTTAGATGAGAGTGATAAAACAGGGAACACACTGTAACTGTGGGCACGCAGCATATAGCAGCGGTGGCCACCACACGGGGACCGCATCACAGACTGCTCAACACAACTGACTTCCTGCTAGACAGCCAACAGCCTCTCATTGTCTTCTACTGTATGAAATATGGGGGGAAACTGATTCCCTACCAGATTGTTTTTTCATTAGAGATGATAAGCTGTAGTTTTCGGCAGGTGCATTTTTTTTTGTTATGAGAGACTAGGCCAATATGGCAGCAGCACACCAGGTTTATACAACAGTATCGTATAAGAATCAGAGCTGCTGATAATAATAGCAATGGCTGCAGTGAAAAATTCTTTCTGGAGCTCAGGAAAAGCAACAGTCCTACGTTTTCGACGTAGACTTAATCTTTAAACAGAGAAGGTATAGTGTTCTGTGAATTACTCTGCTTAAGTAAGCATCTGTCTTGCTGCCGCTATGTGCGAGGAGACGATTTACGGTGTATAATGCTGTGACTGATGATATAGGCCAGTGATATGTGGGGGATGGTTTCAGCAGACCTGCCTGAAGCGTAGGCCAGAGGGCACACACACAGAGGGGTTCCATGCATCCTTGGAAGCCTTTAATGCAGCTTTTACAATGATGAAAAAGTCCTTTAAAACATTTATTTTTTTCAGATGTCCATAAAACACTCCAGTAGAAATGAGGGCTCTGTTCAGTGATTAGATTTCATTGCTCAGGCTAATAAAGGTGAAATTGTCTGTGTGGTTTGTAGTTGGGCTGTGTAACTCACTGAACGCTAAGAAAAGGTGAAAGACCCCAAGACACTTTGTGAAACAGCTCAATAATGCAGTAATTGTCAGATTAAGAGAGGATTAATCAATTAAGAAAATTGTCTTTCATTTTCATCATATTTCATTAGTAATTAAAGTCTTCGCTGCAACTTAGATATGTAGATTTTCTGTTAGTGATGTTCAGCTTGCCTTTGTGGCAAGAATAAAGTGGCTATTAAATTCTATACATGCTTTAGTTCCTCATAGCAGTTGCTAGATTTGTTGGAATGTCTAAATGTAAAAGTAGTAGACAAGTAAATCTAGAGAGCTAAATAAGGACAGGAGGTACAGGGGTTTGAGTGAGTAAGAAACAAATATGCAGACACACATTTTGTCTCGTCCCCCACTGGACGGATACTCAATCATACGGTGCCGTTTGTCTGCACTGATGAAAATTAAAGTGGATAGAGTGACAGACAGAGCGTCGTTTTCCAGCTCAAGGCTCCTGCCACATGGGGGCATGCCTTGTCTTAAATGTGCCCTGGCCACTCACTACTGTATGTATGGTGATTATATAGTAATGTGTGTGTGTGTGTGTGTGTGTGTGTGTGTGTGTGTGTGTGTGTGTGTGTGTGTGTGTGTGTGTGTGTGTGTGTGTGTGTTTGTTTGTGTCTTTGGTGGGAGTGAAGCTTCTGTCTTCACCTGGCTGGCAGAATGCCTCCTGTTCAATCTCAGCTCTGTCAAACTCACTTACCTCACACCACTAACAACAGATG
>JACSYO010000771.1:1032500-1167500 GCA_016806645.1 Ophiodon elongatus | reverse complement strand
ACAATAGCTGGTTGAGGATAGGAAATGATCATTGTCATTGTTAAACAAAACAAAATGGAAACAAACAGCGGTCTCCCCTGTTAAAGTCCTACATTTTGTTATTTCCGACAGACAAAAGAGGGCTTTGTCACTTGAACTTAAACATATGTCATCACTGGGCATTTGCTAAAATGACAGGTACTGTTGTTTTTCCAATGTGCAGTGCCTCTCTGTACAGTATTTAAAGTACTATACTTGCCCCAGTATTCTATCTGAACTACCATTACTTTTTAAATAGCATTAATAACTCTGTTTTAAAATTGTTGCTTCACAGTTTGTCTGCATGAAAGATTTAATTCATGTTGTTAATTTCTCCACTGGTTCAAATCCCATGAATGGCCGTTCAAAGGCTTCCATCACTTGAGTGTAGTTCCATCAAAGAGAGAGAGAGGCCAGTTCGAATGCGCCAAGGCCTCTGCCTGCTGGATAAATAGGGCTGTTCTGTAGCAGATAATAGCTGTGAGTCACATATTATATTTATCCAACTCAATAAAGCAGGAGCAGGCAGGCAGATTACTCTGCCCTGAGTCAAGGAGATAATGATATCTGGCTGCTAGCTGGCCCAGAACAGGCTCCAGACAGACCGACAGGCGGGGAGACAGACAGAAAGTGCTGCTAAAGGAGTTGTATGTGGATGCTGTTAGCATGAGACTTCTGTGGCCTTGCTAAGCCTAGCACTGCTTGTGTCAGCCCTCCACTGTTCCATGAAAGTCACCTTCCCTCTCTCCTTGCTCCCATACTTTACTTTCTACTTTCATACCATTCTCTCTGAAATGAAAACATCATATCCCTGTTGTCCCACTTGCATTCATGCTCCTACACAAAGATGGGGCCAGTTGCATAAAACAAAAAAAACATAGCCTTTGTCTTAAAGGAGACATATTTTTCTCAATTTCAGGTTCATAATTGTATTTAGGGTTTCTGTACTGTCATTCTATATTCGGAAGTACGTTTCCTCCTGCTTCCAGTTTGTACGATAAGCTAAGCTAAGCTAAGCACCCCCTGACTCCAGCTCTATACTTGACACAGTGACATGAGGGTGATGCCAATCTGCTTAACTAACTCTTAGCAAGAAAGCGTATTTTGCAAAATGTTGAACTATTCCTTAAATGACTGAAGGATAATTGTAGGATAACCTATTATGTAGACAGCCCCTCACCTAAGAGCATACAAAACAAACTTGAGTTTCTGTCTTAATGTTGCCCAGAATGACAATTTGGCTTGTTTGACGATTCATGCCACAAAACCTTTTTGATAACAATGAAGACGGGTCAGACTCTGTCCGGGGTCTCTGGAGAGTAATTGAATGTGGATCCTCCAATCCTCGGCAGGGGACCGGTTTGGCTCTTTTATCACCTTTCTAAGGTGACGATCTTGAAAGCTCCTCTAGCACAGACGAAGCCCAGTGTACACCAGGCCCCAGAAAGACAAACAGAATAAACAGCCAACAGAGTCGTGTTGTTTGTCTCACATTTTCCAACAAGGAATAATCATCATTGCTCTAGTGATTGCTTTGATATTTTTCTGTGAATAAAAGCTCAAAAGAGTAAGGCTAATTTGCAACAAAGCAGCACAAATATCCTCTGAGGTACAAGCTCTGCGAAGACAGCTCACTCAGCCAGGGAGAGAGACACTTGAAGCTCACTTTGTTTCACTTTGACTCCTGCACACCTCTCCTTGGTCATAAAGCTCTCCATTTACCCAACTCCGTCCCATAGTCCATTCCAATTTCTACCTCTTTGAACGTGACAAGTGATAAGGATGGATTATCGTGAGAGCCGAGAATTCCTCAGGATAATCCTTCACAGACAAAACACCCTGACATCTCGGCTTGTTATTTTCCTTTTTTTTTTTCTTTTACTACACTCAAAGTGCTGTGGTTTGTCGTGGCATGGCTGTTTGACTTCCCAAATTTGTTTTAATCAAGGCTTTATGGAGACATGATTTGAGTATCTTTGGTTCAGAGGCAGCCGTTTCTCTGCCCTCTGTCTGAAGTCCCGGCCCCCTCCTCTGCTCTGTCTGATTGCTGTAAAAATGTCTGTGTGATTACACAAGCCCTGATTGGGATGCTGTGGCTCAGCTAAAGTGTCAGTCTCTGCAGAATAATGCAACAGGACAATTTACTTGGCTTTAAACAAGCGTTATCCATAGCCATTTCCTGTTACTTGTACCCTCCATAAGTGGAAAGAATCAAGTTGATATTGTGTGTGTGTGTGTGTGTGTGTGTGTGTGTGTGTGCGTGTGTGTGTGTGTGTGTGTGTGTGTGTGAGAAAGAGAAATACAAAATGAACAACTCAGTGCTACACACAAATGCTAACTGGGTTTTAAATACATAGTGACTATAGAGATTACAGTATTGGATGATTAGAACAAAATGTTTCTCATTGTGGAGTAATGTGTCACTCCAAATGGTAGCGCATACTTATTTCTTGCATATCATTTCCAAAACAGATTAGTATGCATTAGTGTATACTTCATAGCATTAGTATGTATTATTGAATCTGGACCCAGTTTGTGATTTGGTTACTGCTACAGTTAGTTCTGATGGTGGTCTGGGTAAATGTTGTTCACATATGTGGAATATGTAAACAACAAATACTTTTTTCTTATATAATTGTATTTTTACAGTCTGTCTCTTTATTCCTCTTATGCTAAATTCTTCATTCTTCTCTGCTAACATATAAATATGAATTGTGTTAAGCTCCATAACAACATTTGTGGAATGAGATTTTTACCGCTGTGAGATTATTAAATGAATGCTGCTGAAGTAATGAGAAAGCCTTCCCTACATGTCGCTCTCTGTTGGTGACAAACCAAGGTAAGGAGAGGGAGCAGGTCGCACAAAATATGGAAATCGAATACAATATTTATGTCATAATTGGTTGTCATAACATAATAGTCATACTCTGTATAGGTTTACAATTGTGATAATAGGTTTTATATTAGTCAATACTGGACTGGTGATTCCTTTTGACAGGTACAAATAACTAGAACGTTTTTTAAGTTTTTAACCTGGAAAAAGTGTTACTCTGTTTCTTCTACTTTCTGTTTTATTTAGGAGTAATTACAAATAAAAAAATTAACAGGGGTGTAACTTATTTTGAGGACATTGTGGTTAAATAAACAGTTGAAGCTCTACAGTAAATCTCCAGCTAATCCTTAAACTTGAGATTAAATGCATAGTGTACTTGAACATCAGTTGAAGGGCGTTTTCACATTTTAGTGATTTTTTCGAGTATTAAAAAGCCCTCTGGTCCATTTCAAGAAGTTGGTGTTGGGTTCACTTTTAGTTAGCTACAGTACACTCTTCACTAATGTGTGAGTAATGCAATCGGATTGGTTTGAAGGTGTAATGTGATTAATTATGAGTTTGGTTCAGGGTGTAACATTGATCCTGTAGTGCCAACGCATGCACCAATTACACAGCAAAATGTATGAGTTATGAGTTTTGTCAAACAAGAAAGAAAAAGGGGTCGCTCTATTATAACATAACTTTTTATTTCATTGCTATTTGAACTGTTCCACTGTAAACTCTTAACACATTTTTTATTACTTTTCCTTGTAATGAAAAAAACACCCTTAGCGTGGACAAAAATAGAGTATTTTATGTATATGAGGTAGAGTCGATGTTGCTTTGGAGGTGCACTGCAAGGATCACTTGACAGTATGTGAAAACAAAACCTACAGTAATGACTGACCCTCTGTTGAAAAGACAGCTGAGACCAGCATTTAGTCTCAGAGAATAACCTAAAGTCCAGTAGGCTCTGAGCTCTTCTGTAAATACAAAGCTCTTAATTATACTGTATATCTTTTCCCTTGCCTCTATTCAAATTTAAGTAGCTACCACAGTCATTGGCAAAGCTCGCTGCTGCCTTGCAATCTAGCGCCGCACAAGCCGGCCGAGTTTGCCTCTTAGAAGACAGACCTCCCTGCTTTTCTCTGAGGATTTCCCGGCAGTTCTCAAAGGTCCCTTCTCTTTAATTCAATTTCAGATATGTTCCCTCCCCTGAGAAGCCCTCTGAACCTCCCCTTCAAAATGTTTTGAGAGGAGGGAGAGAAAAGTGCGGAGGAATCAAAGTTGCCTGAGCCCACCGCACTCTGGTTCTCAAGCATGCTATCGTGCCCTGGGCTAGCAACTAGCAACTAACAGACCCAGTACACAGCTTCACTGCCTCGCTGGCACTGGATCATTCACTCTGTGTGTTGCTCTCTCACGCTCTTTCTCTTCTTCTCTCTTTCTTCTCGTGAGGAGCAGGTGGTTATTAGGTCTGAGCCTACTCCCACCCCTTCTCTCAAACCCATCTCCCCCTCCTTCAGTGTTTGTGCTAAGTGGGAACCTTGCTCCCTCCCACCAGTCCATCCGCTTCACTGCAGTCC
The DNA here is from genome assembly GCA_016806645.1 of Ophiodon elongatus. Taxonomy (NCBI): domain Eukaryota; kingdom Metazoa; phylum Chordata; class Actinopteri; order Perciformes; family Hexagrammidae; genus Ophiodon; species Ophiodon elongatus. The sequence continues at coordinate 1,163,084 of JACSYO010000771.1, read as the reverse complement.
CTCAAGGCTCCTTTTGAAGGTGCTTTCATTTAATCATTTCTTTAAAAAAAGATTTTTTTTTCAGGGCAGTACGAGGTCACAGATCACATCAGAGCTGCTTTCCGACTCAGTGACCATTTAATCAAGCCGAGGTCCATTTCGCCGCCGCTCTTTTCAGACCACCTTTTCTTCCTGGGGCTGAAGGGTGAAACCCGTGGCCTCAGCCCTCCGAATCCCATTCCTACCAAAGCTTTAGAGGTGGGCCAGGTGACTTACACCAATTCCCAGAGATTTAGAGCTTGACTGAGTGTCCCATATAGCCTCGCAGCCTCACCGGAAATACTTCTGCTTGCCCCTGACCCCAGCAGAGACATTGCTACACCAAATGTTCTGCCTGACTTCAGTATTTTGAAGTACTCCAGTTCTAAGTTGGTGTATGTATAGAGCCCAATCAACAGATCAATGAAAAACCCAATTAAGGTCATTCAATTGACCAATCTTGAACTCTGCTGCCCTAAGGTACTGTTGCTAGTTTGAAGAACTTTCTTTCAACAACTCATTGGCGTCCATTCAATTTAGCAAGCCTATATGTGATTTATTTTGTGGGATTCATGTCACATTTGTCCTGTAGCTGAGAGAAATGGTGCCCATTCACCTTTGAAGGATGTATCTGTGTTGTTGGCTGAGTTCAGTGGTTTGATTGTTATGGAAAAAGGGGCATGAGTTGATCTGTGAATTGTTTTTTTCTTTGCTTTCCTCGGAATTTAAGGTGATTACATCTGTTATTTTGCAACATACAATTTGGCGACAATTAACAGCTTTATTCTGGTGTTACTTGTTATTATTATTTCAGTCCCACAAAGTGAGCTCATGAGCTAAGTTGTCACTTCAAGATTTGTCTGGAAAACAGCGGCAGGGAAGCGAGCGGCTGGAAGTCACACAATCGAGGAAACTATTTAGATGATTGCTTGAGAGTCTGAACTGAATGGCTTATTTCCGGCCTCGGATTATCCGGAACTCAATTATGATGGACAATGTAGAAGAAATCGGACCTTTTCAGATTTTTTTTTTCCCCAATTAAAAATCCGAAAACAAAAGCCAGTGACAGGGCAATGTGTGATGCATTTGTCAAATCAGCTATAAGTGAGGTTTATGTTGATGTATTACTGAATTATCATCAGCGTTATGTGGACCTTTTTCATCATCAGGACTTAATTGTGTTTATGAAAAGTATTTTATCAGGCTTCTCAGATTTCATGTTCGCAATATCATATGTTCTATTTTAGTATATGATTGTAGTTATATGCTTTACAGTTCAGTGAGAACAGACTACAATCCAGGTGTATTTTAGTTTTTATTGATTAAAATTCCGAAAACATAAGCATGGTGTTGAAGGTTGGAGGTGCCTCTGAAGGGCTTTAGAGTTTACTTCTTCAGCTTACAAAGAAAAATAAATTACCATACTCCGTTTTCTACATATGAGAATGTGATGATATATATATTTGAAATGAGCAGCTGGTAAGGATTTTTTTCTAAAACACAATAGACAATTTATTTTGCAAAATGTATGCATGATTATTCCGTCAAAGTTTTTTTCTGTCAAATTACTTATTTGTGAGTTAAGAAATCAAATATTTGCTTACCCAAATTTCAAATAAGCGTACATGCCTATTGAATTATGTGTTTGAAGCACTGTGAAATTGCTTTTTGGTAATAGTATTATCATTCTCATTCTGTGTCATAGAACAAGAGTGTTCATAAATGTTATATGTTAAATTAAATTTACTTTGTTTGCTTCCCTAGTGATATAATCTTCAGTACAACACATTTGGGGGCTGAATCCTTTAATGGCATTCTGAGTCTTTGCCACAATGTAGTTCCATCATATTAGTGTAACACTAGACTGTGTCATCGAGTATGCTGTTCACAAACACCGAAAGAAAACTATCAACAGAAAGGAGCTATATGCCACAAGTTTCTGTTTAGGAAGGTCCCCCCCAAGCAGCCTGAAATATACCCATGGAATATTGTCTCGCACATATAACAATATAACATATAACATAATAGGCCTGGTGGAGTGTATTAGTGTCCGTAATGAGTGAGCTGAAGTTCAAGCTCAGTAACATATACCTGTTCTAATGTCTAAACTTTAAGGGGTAGACTTCTATTTCCTCAGGTTATTGAAAATACATACTTGTATTTGTGATATTTTGTAATTTTGTTTGTACATTTTTGACGTACCTTTAGTATGTAAACACATTCCCAATGTGTCAGGTTCACAGTGAAATTGGTTGGAAAACATTATCCTTATTTGATGAGTTTTGGTTTAGGATTGCAGGCTACTCAATAGTTATGAACGCTCACTACAGCTGACAAAAATGACCAAAAATGAGTTTAGAATTTTTATTCTAAAAGACACATAAGTTTGAACCATTAAAATATCTATTTTAATGCATTATGTCCATGACACCGTGTCCTTACTGGCCCTGAGCAACGCAGCATTGTGTTAACTACGTTTCGGGCTGAACTTCTGTCGAATGCCCCGTTTCTGTTCATTCCTGTCACTCGTTCTGAATGGATGAGGAAAGGCTGATTTGTGAAGATGAAATGAGGAATTTTCTACACGACACCTCCTCATTTCACTTCAAAAACCAAAATAAGGCAACAGTTGGTTGGAGGAAGAAAGTTTCCTACTTGCTGTGCCATTTCCAGTAAATATCACAATATAAAATGTGTTTATCTGTTTAAAAGTACAACATTCAGAAGGTAGCAGGTAGGCTACTACTCACCCATCTTGTTAGTGGTTACGTCTACAGCCTGATCTTGAGCGCACAGCTGATAGGTACGTAGTTTATTTACGTGACATAACCTAGCTTTTGCTGTTAGGACACAGTGTCTCTCTCTGTGGCAGAGTTCTTTGCCATTACTACAGTTCTTGTTGAATTATTTTGTCTTTTCTTTGAGGTTGGCTTGGTCTGACAGGGCACTAAGCCTCAAGTTTCAAATTTTCTGAGGGATCAGCTGTCAAACTTCCCGTTTTGAACTGAACTGAACTGAACTGAACTGATGTAAACAACACTGGCCTTGACCGATGGCTTTGTTGTGGTGTTGTTGCTCAGTTTTGTGAGGACATCTCCACCTGTCTTTGCTCTTATCCATGAAACAAGCTGATGAGACTGATTCAATTGCATACAGCAAGACACCAAGGTTCTTCATCTCTCAATCCTGCATTTTAACAATTGATTCAAGGCAGCTTTTCTTATGAGAAAACTCTACACTCCATACATGTTTCATCTTGTACAAGAAAATTCCTCAAATGCAAAGTCAGTAGAGTGATCCTGAATTCTGTCAATTGGCTGTATGAAGCTTCCCCTATTAACTAGGCTACACCTTATTTTTAATGTATTTGTTGGTTTTAAAGTATGCTGTGTGCTTTATTATTTGGATCTATGTTAGTCTCTCTGGCATGTGTGATGATGGTGCTTTATTGATCTGTTTTGCTTCCAATCGATGATGGGTGTGGTGTTTTCCATGCTTATCAGAATGTAATCAGTCAAGTGAAGGAAAACTATCACTTTTTGTTATGCGTGATGTTTCAAAGGTTAGTCCACGCATTAAATCCATCATGCATTCAATAGATACTGGACACATTTTTTTGGTCTTTCTCTTTCTTTTTCCCCCTCTCTGTGTCCCGGAGAGATGATGCATTTCCTTGTAGAAATAGCCACAGTACTGTTCCCCAGAACCATTAGGAGGCTCAAGTCATTGTTCATCCTGTGACTCTGAGCCATCATCCTGTTACTTCTCCTTTCTTTATCTTCTCCTCGTGTTCGTCCGTGGTGCGGCGAAGCGGCAGATGCAGCGGTGTTGTCCATTTTGATCCTTTTTCATCATTTGCAGACAAAGAAACACTCGGGGCTGTTTCCAGACAGACAGCAACTAAAATAAAATGCAGTGCCATGTTTGAACGGTTTCTCTTTGACGGAAGCATGTAAGTATGTGTGCTTGTGTGCATATGCGTTATGTGTGCACCCGTGCATGTTGATGAGCTGGAGGTGGAGAAGATTGCTTTTTTACAGCCTTTCAATCACAAAGAGCACACTGAAAGGTACACGCATACAAAGACTTGGGAGACCGTTGCTAGAGTTTCAGGTCTAGGTCGTTGGTGGTCACGCAGCTGGTGGTTGGAGAAGGCCAGGAAAATATTTAGGTCTTTTACTAAGAGTTTATAGGGAGGGAGAGAAAGAGGTGTGTCGTGTGAACCAAACAGCAAAACACTAATTCCCTTCTCTATGATTCATAGATTTAAATCTGTGAGAATCATCCAAATCCAGCGTCTTCTGTGTTCCCGTCACGACGATGGTCATGTCCGCTTTCTGATTTGTGCTCTTCCATTCCCGACAAGTTGTAAAAATGTCTCGGGTGTAAATGATCTCGTAATACTAACAGGAGCAAGGACACACAGTGTCATTCGTGTAAAGCTCCTGAAACCATGGACAGTTAATATAATCCAGTTGCAGAGTTGCAGCACCAGCAGTTTCATTCGTGCAATGCTAGCCCGAAAGTTCAGTCCAACTTGAGCCACTTACAGGTAACCAAATTCACCGCAGATGTAGACTGCAGACAGTAAGGGATTTTGTTTGCGCAAGTGTTTGAAGTTTTGTATTTTACATTTTGAACATCAAATAGAATTGTATGTTTTCTGCTGAATATTGAAAAGAATATAGAGTTTATTTTAGAATTCAGTTGTTCGACGTACACATGCCTGAAAAAGTCTCAATACCAATGGAAAAGTTCAACCTTTTAGTTTTGCTGTCATGGCAAGAGTTAGATAAGAAGATTGATGCCACTCCTATGTGTCTATGGTAAAATAAGCACACAAACTAGAAACAGCTAGATTAGTCTTATAATGACAGCTCAACTTTTTGACTATCTGCAGCAATCTAAACAGGAATGTGTGAATTTGTGAATGAATTACTCTCCAGTATTTAAAACAGATTGGATATGTAACAGTAGCAACTTCGCCAATCTACTAAAATTGTACTCATATTTGTCTTCTGAAATATTAGAAGAAACCGAGGGAGTGTGTTGTGGAGCGCAGAAAGTGATTGATATTCTATTGGGACATTTGCCATTCACAGCATTTATACCGAATTGAGTTTTTCAGCACTCCGTGCTTATCCAGCAGGGCTGAAGGGTTAGCGCCCTCGTAGACCCAGCTCCGCATTCCCAACACTGACCTGTGACATCACTTCCTGCTGACACAGCACGGCTGTCAGAGATGAGCCTCGGTGTCCTTCAACCTTGTCATGTAGCTGCTGTGAAAACACACGCACACGCGCATGCACACACGTACGCACGTACGCACGTACGTACGCACGCACGCACGTACGCACGTACGTACGCACGCACGCACGCACGCACGTACGCACGTACGTACGTACGCACGCACGCACGCACGCACGCACGCACGCACGCACGCACGTACGTACGCACGCACGCACGCACGCACGCACGCACGCACGTACGCACGTACGTACGCACGCACGTACGTACGCACGCACGCACGCACGCACGCACGCACGCACAGCCTTCATCCCCTTTTGACCTCGTGTTTTGTTCTCTGTTTTCAGCAAGCCTTCAAATTAGTCTGAAATGTGTTATATCAGAGTGTGTCAGAGTGAAGGCTTGTGGCAGCAGAGGGAAGAGACTGAGAATATGGGTTGCCAGTACTACTGGACTCTCATTAACCTCCCTAACTCCTCTCTCTTCACCAAGTCTCCTTCATCAGCTCATCCAGGCCTGAAGTGACACATGGGCCTCTAGAGTGTCAGTAGCGATAAAGATGCCGCCACTTCAACGTTTTAATTGGAACTACTGCTGTTGATGTGTGAACAGCTGTAGGACGGAGAAGGGCAGATCTATCATCCCTGCCCTCCACGGACCGCCTGAGGTCAAATGGCAGCAGTTACTGTGGCAGGAAACCCCCCCAAAGCTCCTGTTTATTCATGATTGTACCGCTACACCCCTCTCGCCGCACCATCCCGCTCACACATCTGCAAATTCCACATCTGGTTGTGAAATGACCTCAGGACGAGAGAGAGAGCATCTGGAGGAGTATGGGGCTGGGTCGGCCGTGTGAAATGACCAGCAAGGACGTATTTATAGACTTAATACAAGGTTCACACAGACACACGAGTCAATACAGATGCACACGCACACGCACACGCACACGCACACGCACACGCACACGCACACGCACACGCACACGCACACACACACACAGACACACGCACGCACACACAGACACACACACGCACAGGCACACATTCCCATACACTTCTGTGAATCCTTGTGCAGACACAAATCCATTATTCATTTCAAAATGACTCATTTTTCGCCCTGTGGCTCCTGGCAGTAGTGTGGCGCCTGACCAAGGGGGAGTGCTTTTTCTAATTAATGCAGATTGTGCAAGAAAACAAAAATAACATATTTACTCTGACGCCTGATAGTACTGGAGAGCAGGCGTGAAACTGCTGGTGGCAAAATCTAGTCTTTGACCTATCATAACACTGCACACTCTGACTGTGTCTTGTTTTGAGTGAACACATCAGCTATCCTCGCTCCTCATTTGTGTAGTGGCCTTTTTTCATGTTTTATCAAGTTTTACAACACAAGTAAATCCAAATACACACGCATGCCTAATGATGTCAGGCAGACAAGCTCTGGATCAAACTGGCATCTCAAGCCAGTGACTGCAATTCACCTGAAGCTGTGTTCTCTGCCGTTTCTGTATCTGATGACAAAAATGCAGCCTTGTCTCTCAGAGAAGAGACCTGGTAGGTACAAAGCTGACAAGACCCATATAAGCAAAAGTTAACCAATGCGTTATGTTGTCTAAGCACAGGGAAGAGAACAAGAATCCTCCTCAAGCTGTCCTCCTGAGATGTGATCTGATTTTAATGAGCCCACCAAATGTCAATGAAAGCATCGCACACGTGTTTACCTGTTACACGGCATAAACTACATATTGTGCTGACAGATTGAACCATAGATCATTAAGTAGTCGAGATCGCATACATGCATGCATGCACACCCATACATAGAGGGACAAACTGACACACACATACTCACAGGTATCATTATTATAAGCAGCCTAAGATCGAGGTGGGGCCACATGTTCTAATTCAAATATTTGATAAGGCGAGACACAGGGCCGCTTTGCATGCTATTAGATGGCAATCTAAATAACATTTACATGTCATTTATGTCTATTACCTTCTCTTTGAAGGGTGGTGTCAGCACTGTGTGCATATTAAAGCTCATATTTATTCCGCTAGCCAGCATGGTTCCTTTTTCCGAATCTGCAAATGAATGCAAATATGAGTTTCCTCCCTGGATAGTTTCTGAAAGGTAGCGCTTATGGGAAATGTTTATGAGATTTGGAGACACCATATTTGGACATTCAGGAATATGATGTCTTAGTTTCACAGTACTGAAACTGCTCTTGTTAAGGTTTTCAACGACATCAACTTAAACACAGACAGTGGCAGAACCTCAGTCTTAGTATTACTGGATCTCAGTGCTGCATTCGACACGGTCGACCATGACATACTACTAGACAGACTAAAAGTCTGGGTAGGACTCTCTGGCGCAGCACTTAACTTGTTTGAATCCTACTTGAAGGACCGAGAATACTTTGTGTCTGTAGTTAATTACACATCAGAGCTGACTAGGGTGACATGTGGTGTTCCCCAAGGTTCAATACTGGGGCCTCTTCTGTTTAACATCTACATGCTTCCACTGGCTCAGATTATGGAAAACAACAAAGTGTATTATCATAATTATGCAGACGACACACAAATCTACATAACTATATCACCAGGGGACTATAATCCCATACAAGGGCTGAGTAAATGCATTGAACAAATCAACAACTGGATGTGCCAGAATATCCTTCAATTAAATAAAGATAAAACAGAAGTAATTGTTTTTGGTAGCAAGGATGAACGATTGAAAGTCAGCGCTCAGCTTCAATCACTGATGTTAAAAACCACAAACCAAGCCAGAAACCTAGGTGTAGTTATAGATTCAGACCTCAACCTGAACAGCCATATCAAGACAATTACAAAATCAGCCTATCACCTGAAGAATATAGCAAGGATTAGAGGACTTATGTCTCAACAGGATTTGGAAAAACTTGTCCACGCTTTTATCTTCAGTAGACTCGACTACTGTAACGGTGTGTTTACAGGTCTCTGTAAAACGTCAGTCAGAAAGCTGCAGCTCGAGTCCTCAGTAAGACCAAGAAAGTGGATCACATCACTCAAGTTCTGAGGTCTTTGCACTGGCTTCCTGTCCAACAAGGAATTGACTTTAAAATCCTGCTGTTGGTTTTTAAAGCACTGAATGGTTTAGGGCCTAAATATATTTCTGATATGCTGCTACCTTATGAACTATCCCGACCCCTGAGGTCATCTGGGACTGGTCTACTTTCTGTTCCAAGAGTCAGAACTAAACATGGAGAAGCAACGTTCAGTTTTTCTGCTCCACATATCTGGAACAAAGTCCCTGAAAGCTGCAGGTCTGCGGAGACCCTAAACTCCTTTAAATCCAGATTGAAGACTCTTCTGTTTGCTGTTGCCTTTAATTGAACCAGATTCAAGGATCTTAATCAATTTCTGCATTTCACTACTGTATTTTATTTCTTAAACTGCACTGCAACTTTTATTCTATTTTTTAGCTTTTTAATGTTTTCCTAATTGTTTTTAATGTTGTTTTCAATGTTTAAATGAATGTTCTTAATTGTTTTTAAATCTTCTTTTTTTTTTTTTGCATTATGTTTTGATGCTTAATGGTTTTATGTGAAGCACTTTGAATTGCTTTGTGGTTGAAAGACAAATAAACTTGCCTTGCCTTGCCTTAGTTTATTTGGGTCTTTGGTCAAGGAAATGTCACTGGGTTGGATGTTTATTCTCTGGTCTGGTGTCATATTTGTGGTATCTATCACTTGGCTTAAAATGACGGGAACATTGCTATTTGTCAGAGAACATTATGTTGACAACACAGATCCTTGTAAGCAGTTGACATAATTGTTAAGTATACTCTTTCTCTCATGTTTTCTGCCCATTGCAGCAATACAGATTTATTTAGGGGCCCAGCCTTGGAAAACACCATCAATTAGTACAAGCAGGAATAATAATGAAACCGTTTAATTGCATTAACATAATGCCTTTGAATGATCATTACCAAAAATGGTTGCGATAATAAAGCAATTATTATTTTGAGACAGCAATTAGCCCAGCACCTTTCTTCGATTCTATAATTACGGATTGGATGCTCGTGTGTTGCAAGTCTGTGAAGGAGCTGGAAGCAGCGGAGAAGATGAAGATGAAGATGGGCAAGATAGGCTGTCAAAGACCAGGCGTATCACTCTGAGGACGCTATTCCACTCTGACACATCCACAATATCCCTCAAGAGGAGCAATAGCTTCCCTCTGTCCACACACAAATTTCAATGTTGTTTTGCACACATCTCTCCATTATGAGAGCTTTTTTTGGTAACGGAGGAGATGTTGAAATAGCGGGAGTGAGATGGAAGGAGCGAGGCAGGCGTGGATGGAGGAAGGGAGGGAAGAATGAGAAAGAGAGATTGGTTTTCATGCCTGGTAGTCAGCGAGCCTGTAAATCTCCCAGGAGCGTAGTGGAAGACAGCAGAAGGTTGATAGTCATCCATCACTCCTGACAACCCCACTGCTCTGGAAGGGCCTGACAGCACAAACCGAGAGAGAGAGAGAGAGAGAGAGAGAGAGAGAGAGAGAGAGAGAGAGAGAGAGAGAGAGAGAGAGAGAGAGAACAAGAATAAAGATAAATAGAAAGACATGTTGCCTGCAGAATGAGCAAATTAACTCTTCCATGTTTAAAGCAGAAGGCGAGGGGGAAAGAGAAGGTGAGAAGACAAACGTGTGGAGGGAAAGGGAAGGAGGGAAGAGGAGAAGTGCAGCAGTTGGCTGTTACAGCCGCTCTGTTCATCCCTCACTGAGTGCCAGCGGCAGTGCTGCTGCTGAGAGAGTGGAGGTGGAATGGCTGGAACTAGCTCTGTCCTCGTCACAGCATAGTAGCAGGAACATGTGGCTTGTAATCTCAACCTGCCTTTTTGTGCTTCATCTGTTCCCTCACTGATTCACATTCCTGTGAATTACCATGAAAATTGCCATTGTCCTGGTATGGCATGGTCTGGTGATCATGTGCGTTTCCATGTCAGTTTCCTATCTGCATCATGTTTCTATGAATTTTGAAAACATGTTTGTCTAACACTTTCTGCTAGAAGTTAAATTACTTTAATCTACTACTAATTAGCAACAGCAAATACAATTTGAAAGAAACATGATGCTGCCTGGATAGCGTTTTTAATCAACATATTGGGAAAATGTATTGGCAAAAGGTTCACTGGCAACGCATTTGTTTTCCTTGCAAAATCTGCTCTTGCTATACAGTATCCACTTGTACTGTAGCAAGTAAAGCATAATTATTTTTCTAAGTTGCCATTGTGCATCGCATATGCACAAAGGCAACTCACTCCAGTGTAATCTGCATTGCGTCAGTATTATATGTCAGAGCAACTAACGTAGTATAAAGAGCTAGAAAGTCCACTTAGGGAGAAGGCTGAGTTGGATCGGAGGGTCAAACAAACAGACTTTCACAGAGGAGGCCGCTGTTCCAGTCCTGTGTATAAAACAAGTCAAAGTGAATTATTCTACCTTACTTTGTTATGTAGTTTATGCACTTGACTAACGCCATGTATGTAAGTTACGTAACAAACTTAATTATTTTGCATATCAAAACCATCATCTTTTCCAAGAATAACTATGTAAATCTTTTGCCCAAACGTAACTAAGTGAACCTAAAAATTAAGTAAACCTAAGTTGTAAGTATATTTTAAAAAAACTCTGCATGCATGTAACATGCTGAAACTGTACGCTTTCTTTGAACATGGAAATTTATTATCAAAAGAAACTTTACATGTAAAGAGCGGAAACTGATACATCGTCCCTGACACCCCAAAACAACACTAGAGGGGTAACTAGAGCCCCAAAGTTTAAAGCGTAGGACCACTGGCCAAGCGTCAGCGAGAACGTGTTGGGGAGAACCTCCACCCTGTTTTACCAATGTACAAATCTAAGTGCACTTATGTTCCTCCAACAGAGTATTATGGTTACTCTGGCTGATTGCGACATGCCATTTTGTTGAGTAGTCTTCTTCCAGTTAAACTATTATACAGATATTGATAATTTAACCTTAATAATTTTGAATCTGGACCTTCAGTATTTGGATCAAGTAGTAATAAGGTCTGTCAGATTTATTAGGGCACAGCTGTTATTTGAATGTGTGAGAACAAGAAGTGTTGGATTAAACTCAGTATCGGCAGATACCAATTATTGAAGGATTTGTAGTGGGGCCAAAACAACTTGATCAACTTATCATCATTCCATTTTATAATTTTTTTCTAAGTAACAAAATTAAAGAGTGAAAAAGAGTAGAAGAACACATACTGTGCTATTTTGGACATATGGGACACAGTAGGTTCGGGAAATCTGTTAATGAAAGGGGAATGCTCAAAGAACACAGCATCTTATTGCCAGGGTGCCCTCCAAAACACCCTGTCCATTCATAAACTAAAGTCAGTATACATCTGACAATTTGTGACCAGCTGACCATGACACATTCTACAATTATCAACTAAAAACAAAAGCACACACTGCAGACAAAAACACATGCACAGACGGTCATTATCAAGGCACAACATGAATGTGTGATCTTATTATAGTGCAACCATGTTTCTGGAGCATGTGCAGTATGTGGCTTGGTAATTAAATGGAGGCAATAAAAGACTTACATAGAGGTGAACTAATGTTTTACTCTGGGCTTTCACAGCTCGTTTATTGTGTGCGCTGTAAAATAGTCTTCCACAATACAAAAGGTTAACGTTTTACGACTGGTGTTTATTTGTGTGTAAGTATCTGTGCATATGTGGTTCTGTGTGCTTGTGTGTGTGTGTGTGTGCTTGCGTGTGTGTGACCTCCATCGGTGTCTGGAGGGTATTGGCCATTGCTGTCACTCAGTGCGAGAGAAGCCCTAATTAAAGAAGTTCCAGTTGTACATCGCCTTACAATGGAAGGGAGAGATTGCCTTTCAACTCAGTGGCCAATACAGAAACTTCCTCCTCCTCTGGCTGAATAAAAGAGTCTGATACAAAAAGCCATGAATGCCGAAACCAAACAAAAGCTCTTTAAAAGACTGTCACCGTGATATCTGATATCTCTTGGAACAGCACTGCTTTGAATAAATCTTTTTCAGTGAAGAAGGGAGAAGGAAATTAAAAGCTGACATTTAAAAGGCTGCTGCTGAGACTCGTGGCCCCCAGGATCAATAGCTAGGTATCTCACAACTTCCCCCGCATATTAGCTCACTTTTCCGTGGGGCATCTCAGGCTAAGTACAAACAAACCAAAACTACTGTAGGAATATTACTGTGTTGTTTTGTCAGTTTACCTCCAGGTGTGTGTGTCTTGGGCGAGAAGCAGAGGGGGCCAGGGTAGAGTGTCTATCTCTGTGTTTGTGAACCTGTAATGTGTTTAAAGGGTCCCATCCTCCTCTTCTTTGTGTCAGCACCTTGAGTTGACATTGGTCATTGGGGACCTAAACTGTCAGCAACAACTGAAGGCAAAAAGAGGCGGTGGGAAGGTAAAAGAGAGCAGAAATGGTAAAGTGTGTGAGTCTGTGTGTGTGTGTGTGTAAGTGACATTGATGACATTTAGTTGTACTGGATGACATTGTCAGAGTGCGACTTTGCGAACAGGCTGTCAGGTTATGTAAAGCAGACTTAACTCAAGGTCATGCATGTGCTCCCGAAGGAGCCATTCCTGCACCCCTATCTCCTTGACATGCAAACACACACAAGTGTCCCACCCTTCACATATGAGACCGCGACCTCCGCCCTGTCCCGGAGGGTCTCAGTCTGTCCCTCAGTGTGGCCCTGTCATACTGTTGTGCCCACCTATTGCTGGCTTGTGACCTTCGTCACTGTCAGCAGGCTTTTCGGGAGCTTAGCCACAGCTGAGCTGTCCTGCTTGAGCAGGCCTTCACCACAATGCCACCCTGGGGAGTCCCCCCAAACCCACGGAAAAGGCTTTCTGTTTTTCAGTGAGTGCTAGAAAAAACAACTGATCACATTTTATTTAAATTTATAACCCATATTTCTTTCAAGACTTTTGTCCTGTACAGCTCACTGGCAACGCAGCATTCAAAGTGTGCCCGTCTTGCTACAGGAGTCCTTAAGACAGTTTATTACAACTTTGGGTTTAATTTTCGAACCTCCTGCCATTGGTTCTATTGGTTATGATACTCACCAAAGTAGTTGCAGAGGTCTCAGAATAATAAAATAGGTCCGATGAGGCCCACAGACAAGACACGAGACAATCATACAAGTTGCGAACAAGATGACAGTGTTGCCTGATTATTAAAACCACTTTATTTGGAGGTAACTCTAAAAAGTAAGCTCACCTATGAGGTCGCAATTAATTGCAAAGGAAACTGGGTGCAAGTATGATTGTTTACTAGAGCACCACATTGTTTACCAGAGCACATCGTTTTTTTTCATCGATCCAGCCTTTTAATTTTGCTCTCAAGGTGCAGAAGATTGACGCATTTAAATTTAAGATGTACAAAATGTTCTTGCGGGGAAGCATCCCACCCACCACAGTCTCAAACGATTCCTGGGGGGAACACTGGGTTAAGCCAGCGTCAGACTGGGCATTGATTGCCACCCCTACGCCCCCTCTCCCATAGCTTCTCCATACCTGATGCCCTCGTGCCGCCTATGGCTGGGACGGATGTTTACAAACAGTTGGGTTGTAACTTACTGGCTGGGTTATTACAAACCCAAGTTCTAATAAACTGCAGTTTTCCAACTAGCAGCTATGATTACCCCACTATCTTCGATACAACAGAGGTATTTACTAAGTGACAGCTGCCTACGTGGATCCGTATCTGCCAGTGACATTTCAGTTTTAAATGGCACCTGCCAGGAAGTGATGTCTGGCAGTGAAACACAGTGTCATGCTATCCATTCAGCCAGTACAGTTGAACAGCTCTGACAAACACCAATACTTACTGGCACAAGTCGCCACTGAAACATTAAAATATGTTGCTGCAATTAGTAAGGCTTAAATCCCATTATTGATATGCTTATAGTATGCTGTTTATTATTTTTATATCCCGTCTCTTCTTAACTATGACAATATTTAAAAATTAAAAAAAATATTGTTACCAAATACTCGGTTATATCTATATATATGTATTTATATATCTATATAGATATATATATATATCTATATAGATATATATATATATCTATATAGATATATATATATATCTATATAGATATATAGATATAGATATAGATATATATTTCAGCTTTTTATCACTACATTAGTTCAACATGTGGTTGCAAACATGTCTCATTAATTAAACTACATTGCCCAGGCGAGGAGCAATCCTACATAATTAGTCATCACTTCTACATAATTTCACATTAACCCAAGTGCTTTAAATTACAAATCTGTTTCTCATTCCCATTGCATTCTATATGAGAGAATCAATGATTGTTTAACAGTATCATTTGATAATTTTTAGGTGCAACAATTGTTCTGATAATATGACGCATAACGCATTATCTTGAGCACACAATTAGATGACTAGCGTTTAGTTTTGCACGTCTGTGCTGGAAACTGAGTCAAAGCCATCATACAGTAAATCACTGTGATGTGTGTCAAATTGAGGCTCTGTTTAACCACTCTATTAATTGTGTGTGTGTTTCATTCCCCGTAACAGCCGGCTAATTATGGGTACTGTACAGTATTTGAATTGGTGTGTGTGTGTGTGTGTGTTTGTGTCTGCTCATCTGTTGGACTTTGTGTGTGTGTGTGTGTGTGTGCGTGTGTGCGTGTGTGCGTGTGTGCGTGTGTGTGTGTGTGTGTGTGTGTGTGTATTGTGCTCCTGGCGGTGTCAGGTAGTCCCCAGTACTGTGGTAGTTGGCATGCTGTGCGTCAGTGATCAGACTGATCAAAGACAACAAGAGAGGAACAGGCAGAGCTGCCAGCAGCTATCAGCCTGCCTGTCTCTGATGGCTATGGACAGGGCTCACAGATCTGCTCTGCTCGCTTGTGTTGAGCTGTGAGGAAATCACAGTGTAGCCAAGGTGATTCAGTGAACCACAGTTTGGTGATGAGTGCAGGACACCTGATACACCACAGCTACATTGCCTTTTAGACCACTGGGCAGCATTTCAAGTGCAGTGTTGTGGGAATAATAATAATTTCTGTGATGAAGTATTTTTTTAATAAAAATTTAAATCTAACATTCGCTGTGGTCTGAGCCTGCGATCAGCAACAACAAAGAGTCCCTGGAGCAGTTTCACTTTCTGTTGCTTGCACATGGAGCGTTTAGCACAATGGATTCAAAACTATGATGGCTCGTCTCTCTAAGTCTGCTCAGCCATCAATATCATAAGGACAAAGTGCTCATTCTCTCTTCGGAGCTCTTGGCCTACACATTTAGAGCGGCCCCTTTAATAATTTATCCGGCCTTCTTCCAGGAAGCAATGCTATCTGGCCACAGGCTAGATCGATGGAGATCAAAAGACAGTGTTTGGTCCTAAATGCAATCCTATCCTGACGAGGCACCAGCGAGGCTATTTTAGTGCCAAGCCCTGTGGCTGGCTGGCTAGTCTGTTTAAAGGTTAGCAAAGAGGTTGGGGTCAGAAATTAGTCACCTACAAACATGCACCGGTGTCACGCTAACAGCACATATACATGGGAACGTTTGGTTTGCATTATATGTTTCAAAAAGACAAAAACGTTTATTAAATTTAGATATTTTTTGGTTTTGCAATTAAGTAGTTCTAGAGTCATTGGTTTTGAAGAACTACCTCATTAAATCCCTGCAGATACTTTATAGTTATTTTCTGCTGTGAGAAAATGAAAATCTTACTTTCTGCACCATTAAAGTTCATTTGAGTTTTGTATGTTATAAGATTCGGTCAGCCAAAAGAGGTTCAACTGTTTTCAACACATTTTCAGAAATATAATAGTTTGTATTCAATATTTAAGGACGCCTATTGTCACTACGTGTGTGAGTTGTGGCACAGCAGAGACACCTGTTCCAGTCTGTAATTCGGCAGTGATGGGGACGGCGAAGGGCTTTGACACGCTCCGTCGACATGACAGCTCAGACAGCATGGATGTTAATCTCTTCTAACTGCTCCCAGCCTAATTAAATCTTCCAGGGCAGCACACACAAATACACACGCATGTTCTAAATTGGTCCTGGTTGTGCACAAGTTTTAACGATCTGGAGAATTGGCCCCACAGCAGTTTGTTTGATTCTAAATCTATGAAATGCTGTGTGTGAGAGAGCGAGAGAGAGAGAGAGAGAGAGAGAGAGAGAGAGAGAGAGAGAGAGAGAGAGAGAGAGAGAGAGAGCGAGACAGAGAGAGAGAGATACCTATATGCAGAACAGCAACAGCATTGTTCTTTCATTTAGTTTATAGATGATAATCGCATCCCTTTCTGTGGCTTGTCTATCAGCTCACATGGCTTCAAATAAGAGATTGCAGATGCTCATATCAATCCTGGTGCTCTATGATGGCGACATGTATTTATATGAACAGGAAGGACCTCATACAGTCTCCAAACAGCTGTGGATGACATTTTTGGAATAAATATATTACAAACCAGAACCCGTTCAAACCACATTTAAAGTTGTGCATTTAATCTGGATTTGATAAAAAAAAAAAGAAAAAAAAAAGAGTGAATCAAAATCAAAGAGGCAAAACTTAACATACATGAAAGGTTTTTGCTGATTTTGAAGCATCTGCCAACCAAAACCACACACATTTATCTTTGTGCTTGCATTTGTGATAAGCTGTGGTCTTAGCAGACGGAAACGTAAGTACAATTTCATGCAAAAACGAATACCAAAATTGCACTGGTCCTCTTGATACTGAGTAAACACAACACATTACTCCAACTGCCATCGAACAGTTGTGTTCGTTTGGAGACACAAGTGGAAAAGAAAAAATGGCTTTCCACCTGACAAAAGTGGCATACGGATATAGAATTTGGTCATTGAAACATTTATTTACATAATATGACCCCAGAACTCACTGATAGAGTAAACACTAGAAATGTGTGTGTATGGTTGTATAATGCTTAAAAGCAGATGAAGCAGAAGATGTTACATCAATCAACAATTCTAATACTGTAGAAAGCTGACGAGAAGCTCCTGCAGCAAACAGAGACACAGAATGAACCCGTTATACTCTAGATAGCAGATACTCACTTACAGAATTATACAACGATCTTGTATCTTAAAAGTGTTATAAGCGTCTTCCCTGCTGGTCTGTTCTTGTTAGTAAATTGTCCACGGTTTTCCTGCCTTGCTTTCAAGCTTCTCAAAGTTCCTCTAGTCTTGTAGGTTAAAGACTGACTTTGTGATCTGATGTTTAGTCACAGCCTGGACCAAAATATTCTCTTTAATCTATTTAGCTTCAATGAAATGAGGAAAGCACAGAGGGAGACTGAGACTTCTACATGCCGTGTGCCTGCCTCCCACCTACCAGCCCACCTGTCTGTGTCCTCCACATCTGTCCACTGAGCCAGTAGAGTTTATTTTCTTTACCGCTCAGTAACTTTCTCCCTGCCACCTCTATTTAGCACCGTTGTGTAGTTATTCTTTGTCTCTTTGTGTCTGTCTTTGCTACATGTTATTACAAGCAGCAGCACCTTTTCTCTGCTTTACTGTCTTCCACCCTTGTACTGTGTATCACTCTGCCTGAAATTCAGCCTTCTTTTCTGTGTCTCTGTCTCCTGTCCAGCCTCGGCTCCCTTCTGAGTTAAACAGGCCGAACAAATAGATTACAAACAGTGGGTAGAGTAGAGCTAAAGAGGAAGACAATCTGAATTTGCTGTGGATAAAGAATGAGGAAGGAGGCTGTGCAGTCAAAGAAAGCCAGTGGAGTCAGAATAAGGCTGTATTTGCCTGAGGGGAAAAGGCTGAAAAGTAGCTCTCGCAACAGATGTGCGGGGCAGTAAAGTGTAATTGAAATGCCAGCAGCAATGGTCTTATCTCCCTGCTACAGGAGCCTGCTGCCAGTCTCAACATCAGTTAGATGTCATTTTACCTAAGTCTGAATCAGCTTGCCACAATCCGCAATCCCCATTCCTCTGATGCTAGGCAGGAGAAAAAGAGAGAAATGAACGAGGGGGAGGGAAAGGAGAAAGAAAAGGAGGGAGATGAGGGTGGGGAGTCTGTAATAGGATTTCAGTAGCACCCAGTTAACTTCCACCACCTGGACTAAGTTGGTAATTTGATATGCCCCATCAATGGGATTCATTTACTTCACCGCAGTATTACCATTGCCATTCATTTGACTTTTTAAAAAGTGTATTTATTCATTTCTCTCTCTCTCTCTCTCTCTCTCGCTACATTTTCCCACTCCTCCTGATCCTTATCGTGCATGCTGGAGGTTGGGGAAAGGAAGGGCTGTTCCACAATATTTTAGCTCAGAAAGAAAGTCCTTGGTCCAGAGGAGGTGGAAAGCCAGACACCATGGCTGTCCTCTGAGCTCCAGGCACAGCTTAATGTTTCGGGCCAGGCAGCATCCCTCTAGGGAGAACCGTAATGTCCTCCCAGATTAGAGGCTGGCAGTCCTCGGAGCGGCTGCCTTTTATCGGGAACTTTGTTACTGCAACATGGGATCATCTGCGGGACATTAAAGCTGCTTTATCTCCTCACTGTAATGTTAATGTGTGGTGATTTGGTGTGTTGTTGGTGTTATCCATTGTGGGAGTGGAAAGTTGTACCTCTCTCTGAGCTTCTTCAGCTGTTTAGTGGTTGATAGGAGATGATTGTAAAGAATGAGTCAATGACAGTCCATAAGGCTTTCGTCAAATTCATACTTATCTGCCAATGGAACAAAGTGAAAATTTGCATGGTATGGTATCATGAAATAAGGTGTAATATTTAGGCATTTCAAGATAAAAAAAAAGAGATCTTGAAATTAGCTTGGACAACTCATTTTGAGCTATATTTCACCATTAGTAAGGTATTGTGTGTCATGAGTCCGTAATGTAAAAAGTTGTATATTTTCAAGATATTCAAGATGCATTGTTTGAAAACAAGTCCCTCACTGAAATTGTACTTGTTTGGTGATTGTGACTTCAATTAAGTGCAATTAGATATTTAGATATATGTTCTTAAACTTCTTTGTCCTTTGGCTTTGTCGACGCATTTCTGCATTTCTCAGCACATTACAATCAAATATGCAAACAAAACACAGAAAAACGTATTAAAATATTGCTAAGTACTATCATTGGTCAAAAACGACTTTTATTAATTTGTGGTTTTAATGTTCTTCACTGTCTTTCAGAGGGTTATTTTCAACGTGGTCAACTTCTCCAAGACCAAGAGCCTGTACAGAGATGGCATGTCCCCTGTAGTCAAGTCTACCAGCAGGCCAAAATGGTAAGTGTGCAATCACAACATTAACACCAATTCTACAAGCATTATTTTAAAGGGGAATGATCTGCACTTAAATGTAATTTCATCTGTAAAATAAAACAGGCAGAGAAGAAAAGTTTTTCAAAGTTACAGAAAGAGTTCCATAAATTCTCTAACAGTAGACACCCCCACACACACACACACACATACACACACGCACGCACGCATGCACACACACACACACACACACACACACACACACACACACACACACACACACACACACACACACACACACACACCAAAGACTGATACTTTAGATTTCCAGAGTGGATGCGTCTGGGCACATTAGCATGTGATCCATTGGTTGCCAGTATGACGGCTGTCTGATGTAATAACGCTTGACTGATGGATGCAGAGATGTGAGTGTGTGTGTGTGTGTGTGCGCGTGTGTGTGTGTGTGTGAGTGAATAGATAGGTGTGGCAGGAGGGAGCGGTGCTGGTGCAGTGGGGTTGGACTGCCAAGCAGGCTGTTGAATCCAGCGGGGCGAGGAGGGGGAACAGGGTAGCGTGATGAAGTGTTGCCGTCCAAGAGGAGCCCTGACATCTGTCATCAGTTGATGGAGGGCATCCGCGTAAAAGCCAGGCATCTGCCACCCCGAGCCGTCTACGTCTGCTAGCCTAGCACCCGCACCGACCATACCGTAGCACGCCGGTCACAGGCTAATGGGAATAGACAATGGGCACGACACCGTAGACAGGAAAGATGAACTGCTGTCGGCGATACGGCACAGTGCAACATGATGCAGCTTAGCTCGGCTCGCTCGCTCTGTTTTGACTCCATGCGGTGTGGTTGCAACTTTGCACTTAAGAGTTTTCTGTTTGGCTCGTGGAGACATGTCATTTTTTTTTTTTAAAGTGCTAGCCACTACTATTGTTTCATCCTGCGAACTGTATCTTTATTACAGTGAAGCTGGCAAGTGCTCGCTTTAAAATTGGTGTTATTTGTCAGTTACTGTGTAGACAAGGCTTTAAAGCAAAGTAACATTCCTGTTTCTATACATGTAAATGGTAAATGGACCTGTACTTGTATAGCTTTTCCAGTCTTCCGACCACTCAAAGCGTTTTTGACACTACATGACATCATTCACCCACCGTAGGCACGGCTACGGGAGCAATTTAGGGTTAAGTGTCTTGCCAAAGGACACATCGACATGGACTAGCGGAGCCGGGGATCGAACCACTGATCCTCTGATTGAAGGACGACCCTGCTCACCATTAAGCAAGCCACAGTCGCCCTGTGATAACAGTTTCATGCACTGGCATTGTGACTGGCATTTTGTGCCACGTAATTATTGTCCCGCTTTCTGACTGCTCGTGACTCCTCATTTGACAAAACCTCTGAGGTGGTAATCTGAGCAGCAGCCTTGCTGGGTCATTCAGGTCTCAGAGCTTTTTGTAATACGCTAATCACGCCACCCTGGCCATGTTTATGTTGCAATAAGCTCTCATAAATAGGTATTTAAGTGACAGACACAGCAGGAGGTACCGTAGCTGAGGCCCGACTCCAATTACCTCCCCAGGCTAATACTGTTTTAACCGCTCCTCTCAGCACTGTGCCATCCAAAAGGCCTCATGTGTCATGCACTTATAGAGCCATTTTCAACTGTCTGGGGCTTCCAAGACCGCAGCTGACATTGTTTGTGTCCCCACAAAGTGGTCAAGATGCTTTTAACACAACCTCCTCTATTTGACTTTCCACGAGCACAACAAAGCACAGACAGCTCCTAAAGTAGCAATCTTCTTTTTGACAGTTACAGATATGGAATAAATAAAAAGGCAGAGCGTGGAGAGCTTCGCCTGTCTGATCCAAACTCACACAGGACAGGATAAAGAACGTACAGAGAGTGGGAGATATAGAAAAAGAGAGAGAGAGAGAGAGAGAGAGAGAGAGAGAGTTGCGGAGAAACAGACAGAGAGTGTGGAGGAAGAAAAAAAACAAAGTACACGAAAAAGAGATTACTGAGACAGGTAGACAGGGAGGAGAGAACGAGAGAGAGGTAGCGGGAAAATATTTCTCCCCCACCACCCACCACCCCACGTCTGTATTTATCAAAAGAATCGTCAGTATTAACCCAGGAGTTGAAGCCTTTATCTCCCCGTGCAGGTGCCTTATGTCCTGGGGCCCCAGCATCGTTTGGTGCTGGGGGCTGCAGGGCTTGGCTGGCCTCGGCTAAGCTGGGCGTCTCAGTGAGAGACAACTGGCAGATTACAGTCCTGCAGGACGTTCACCGCTACAGGTGAATAGATCTTTCCTCTATCCCTTCCTCCATCCCCTTTTTCCTTCCATCCTTCACTCCTCAAGCCTGGAGACATCAGAGCAAACAGAGGCCCAGATTTACTGTATTATGTGGCATTCCGTTTGGTTGAACAACGAATGATGGACAAACTAATTAAGAAGGACTACGTTGCTCTTGAAATGTATGACATATTAACAATGGGTTTTTATTCCTTAAGTGCAAAGACTACCTTTTGCACCGCAAAGTTCATCAAACACCAGAAGAATGATTATCCTTTGTCATTATAGGAAGAGCAAATTTACACTATATCATTTTCCAGACTTAAATATGATCAGCCTCATGGAGCCTAATCTGTGTAGTTGAGAAGCTGCTGAATAAAAGCAAACCTTCTTCATCTTGCTAACATTAGTTGCAAGATTCATTGCTCACCCTGAACACCAAAAATATTATATCTTTGAAATTAAATTGGCTCTTGTGATGTGTAATTGACTTAAAGTTCAAAGTGGGAAAAAAAATCAGAGAAATTGAGAAAAGGAGTGTTTACGAGGACAGAGAGGAAACCATATTTTATTGTACCAGTCTGTCGAAGACAACAGCCCCCTTGGTGACACTAGGTGCCAACCACGCTCCCTGCGGCCGGCTAGTTGTTAGACTGCTAGAGCAAAGAATTGCCCGGTATCCTTATTTTCCGAGATAAGCTAATTAGAAAGTCAGAGAGCGTGGTGTAATGCAGCTGTTGGAGGCCGGAATGCCGGGGGTGGAAATGGCCGGGCTGGCTGCATGAGACAGACTGCATCAACGAACAGATGCTTCGGAGAAAGTCCCGTGTGGAGCAGAGTAGAAGGAGAGGCAACAGTATGTCAGCAGAAGACCATTTAAAATCATATCCATCACACGTTCACAGAGTCCAAAGTGACAGCTTCAAATATCTTGCTTTGTCCGACCAACAGTCCAGAACTCAGTTATTCAGTTTGCAATTATATTAAATAAAGAAAATGTTTTCTACGTGAACTATCTTTAGTTCCAGGTTCCCTTTGGGGTTTTTTGGGGGTTTTGCTTGAAAAAGGACTGAGATGATTCATTGATTATTGAATAATTGAATTATCATTTGCTGGTGTCTTTTGATCAGCTAATTGATTCTCCGACACGTAGAACATCCTCGTTGACTTTTTTGCTTCACGTGTATAGTGTGTACGTTTCTCTGTATACATAAGACAATTCAAACAAACACAATTTACATTTAATTCTGACTTTATTGTCACTTTAACCTCACGAGCTAAAACACACGTCTTTACATAATTTCTAGCTTATTAGATCCGTGATGTATAATATACTGGAACTGTTCGGATGAGTCTTGTCTCTTTTAATTAACTTTCCACTTCTTCGTCAGTCAGTAGGTGCGTGGATATAAATAGATACACCTCTAACTGAGCTAACAGATGAACAGTCAGAGTTGAAGGAAATGGGTTTGCCAAACATTACTTCTAAAGTTAGAACCAGCCAACCTTGATCAAGGGTAAATGCTTTTTCCCACTTTTTTCACGGAAGGTAACAAAAAACAGGGGAGTGCTTTTCAAGCAGTCGTGCTCAGTCAGTCAGTCAGTCAGTCAGTCAGTCAGTCAGTCAATCAGAACAATTTTGCTTTTCTACCAAAATCCTTCCTGTAAGCATGTGATGCAACACCATAGTGAAATTCTATTTGGAGATGTCTGCCTCTCAGTCGTGGTGCGTGTTAGCAGTAATTGTTCTGTCAATCAACACAGCTTTGGCCTGCCTGCATCCCCCTGCCACTTGTTAAGCCCTGGCAGAGGGCATGGGGTGAGGAGAGGTGAGGCAGGGTGAGTTAAAGAGAGAGGATACCTCCACTGCCCTGTATGTCTCTCGTTGCATACCTTTGTCTGTCTTTACGGTGTTTTTTTTCATCCTTAAATCTCACTTCTTCTCCAATTTGTCCTCTTACATTTGTTTACTTATTTTCCCAGTTTTAATATGTTGCTTTGTTTTGGTTCTGCTGTTACTATATCCTGCCTTGTTATCCCGGGAATTATTTATTCAGTGTTATCCCTTAATGTTTGGATTTCCCGTGTTATCAGATCTTCAGCTCCAGTTAAATCGGTTGCTGAACTTAAAGCACAGACCCAAAAAAAGTGTCAGGCTTCCATTTCTCTTACACAGACCTTTGCACATGTTTTGTATTTGTAGAATAAAGGCATTCGGACTCTGAATCTTAAACATTTAAACACAAACCCAACAAAAATGAGGGATCAAACCGACGCTGCAGCACAGGGGATGCCCGAGACCCACTGATATGCTACACATTCATACTGCAGGTCCTGCAGTATGAATGAAAGTGCGCATGCTGCCTCAAAATAAAAAACCTCTTATCCAGCACCACTCTCACACCTCCCATCCTCTGACGCTCGTACTGCTGAGCCGTGCCGCCGGAGTCCGAATGCAGCCGGTGTGTGACAGTAGTGAGGGAGACGGTCCCTCTCTCTCGAGGACAAAGTGTCAGGCAGCAAATTGAAGACAGACAGACTGTAAAGGTTGTGCGAGAGCTCCAGCGGACCTCTCTGACGCCTCCCTTCGTTCAGAGCGTCTGCACTGTCCTCTCTCCTCTCCTCTCCTGCTGCTGAGCCACTTGCCCAATTAACCATGTGGTGTGCCTTTTAATAATAGACCTTTTAATTGTCGACAAATGAAGAGTGATGTAAAATAGCTAATAGCTTGTGCTAATTAATAGGGGAATTGAACGCTTGTTAATTAAGGGCAAACAGGACAAGGACCGGCTCGGGTAATTTGAGCAATAAAACCGAGACTAACGATTCATTTCCAAACAGACTCGCTTCATAAAAACATCAAGCGACCCCCCGTTTGTTGTTTGAGAACACTTGAGGCGCCCATCCTGGCTTTTACTACGACCACCATCTCCCCCGAACTGAATCGCACAAACGCAGACACACTCAGTCGGAATACGCTGGATTCAAACGCAAGAATCCCCACAGATAGTATGCAACAAAACAAACCTCGACTACAGAATGTTGTGTCTTTAAGAATGTGTAACAAAAAGGATTCGCTAGAACAAGAGTCTCCGTGGTATGATACGACATCTGAGTGGCGTGTTAAGTATTAAAACGATGTGAATAAATTCCCCATGTTGTTGTTGACTTATATTGTGACCAATTCACGATGGTATTTAGTACGAGAGCGTCTCACCTATTTCCCTCTTTGCTCATCTCCCTGTGGTCGTACTTGTTAGACTTCAGGCTAAAGGGAAAAGAAATGGATTCTCAGCCGTGGCTTCACACATTTACTGTCTTCCTCAAGAGACCAGAGAAGCTTTACTGTCTTTTCACGTCCATGTTTCTCAATCTCAAAGCTTTACTGCAATGTTTTACTGTAACATAATTTTCATTACACCTTTACTGTGCCCGCGGCCTGTGTCTCTGCGTGGCTGCGTGTGTTTTAATTTAAAACAGAGACTGTGTTTTTGTGCTGCTCCCTCGCTCTCAACCCCGTTTTGAAGTGCGAACCGTAGCAATCATTCGACAGACAGAAAGGCTATGGGTTTCATATAAGATTCTTAGATTAAAAAAATGTTATATATGATGTTCCCTCTCCGTCAACATTGTCTGCGCGATAACGGAGACGGACAAAATCTTTTAATAAAAACCAAGCGCAGGAGAAAGGGAGAGACACAAACGCACACACACACACCTAATTATCTGTCACCAGTTCAACCGCCGAGAGGAAATGGAGTGATGTATGAATCTGAGTGAATATTTGCAGGAGGAAAAAGAGAATACCTGATGTACTGTCGCTGCGAAAGTCACTTGGCAACTCTGTAGGAAAAATGTGGAGTGGTGTTCATGTTCCGGGGAAAATTACTTCCCTTTCCGCCTCACTCCAGTTGTCTTTAAAGACTTGAGAGAGGAAAGTGATCACAAAGCTCTACTTTATTAGATGACATGGCACCTCCCTCCATTCCCACTTTTCTATTCCATCTGGGAGTCTTCTGGGTAGGACAAACTGCCGAGGGAGACAGGGAGGAAGAGAGAATGAGAAGCGCCAATCGGAACAATCAACAGCACACGCGGCTTCCTTGTTCACAGAAACTCATTTGCATGCTGCCAAAGAAAGTGAAAGAGGATTATGTGGGAGAAATAATGGGACAAAATGTAACAAATAGATTAATAATCTTCCCAGATGAGGATAAGGATGCGTGTGAGTTTGTGGGCTCCAAGCGTGCACAATAGCAAGTGTTTGTGCAGAGTTCCCTGCAGAGAAAGGCATCGGAATAAAAAAGGAGTAAGAGCGAGCGGTATTGCGACAGATAGGGCAACTTGCTCCTGGCTCTCTATTCAACCCACAAATGACTTACCTGGACAGTTTTATGTTTGCCTGGAGGAGAATTAAAAAGGCACTTCATTTCCCCTTTTACAGGCTGGGTACGCATGTCAGTGCAGGCCCCCCCCCTGAAAGCGCTCTAATCTAAATGCTTTTGTCAGGGGAGATTTGGTAGATTGCAGCAGGCAGAGGTACAAATTGGTTGTGTCATCTTATAATGAACTAGGTGAGGCGTTGCAGTTTTTCTGCAGCCAGCAGTCCCCTGATTACTGTACTGTAAGTCAGCGCCTGCTTTTAGTATTGTAGGCGGAAGACCTCACCTTCACCCCTCTTTGTTCAGGCAGCCTGCTCTCGTCAACATTGCAAAATGTTTTGTCGCTGTAAGCCCAGTGTGACACGGGACAAACTCTTCAACGGCTCCTCCTAAAGTATTTCTACACACACAAGCCCACGCTGGATTTACATTCACGTTGCATATATAGCGGCCGAGCCTGCAGGCTGTGCAGAATACTGTGAGTTTTTCTGTGTGTTGATGCTTGGCTATATCCTGTTTAAAGCTCATTGGGTGTGCTAAGCACGATGATGAGTTGACCCCCTGACTCCAACTAAAGGATTATGGGTATCTCAGCGATTCCACAAAGCCTTTCTATCAGGTGTTTACGGGACACATTAGGACACTTTGTCGGACTGCTTGATATCTGCATTCTGCCAAACACATGAGTCTATATACGTGTGTGTGTGTGTGTGTGTGTGTGTGGGTGTGTGTGTGTTTGTGTGTCAGACACTGTAATGAATTCAGATGGTCAGCTGAAAAAGCTGAAGTCAACAGTGGC
This sequence comes from Ophiodon elongatus, assembly GCA_016806645.1. NCBI lineage: Eukaryota > Metazoa > Chordata > Actinopteri > Perciformes > Hexagrammidae > Ophiodon > Ophiodon elongatus. The sequence continues at coordinate 1,136,066 of JACSYO010000771.1, read as the reverse complement.
ATGTCCAGCGTCACAGTATCCCGTATCTGCAGCTGTCGGGCCACAGACTGTTCTCCTCTCTGAAAACACATCCTTGAAGAAATCCTTTTTGTCCCCTAATTGGGTTCGCCTCTCATCTCATTCTACACTCATTGATGCAACAACTCTCTCTGTGTAGATACATGTTAGTCTGAGTGTGCAACCACATGGATGGAGTCCCGCACACACAAACACAATCTCCATTAGCTCTCAACCCAGTCCTTTGTCTTGAACATCTCCCTCAGTTACTTTGTCCAAACACATTCAAATCTTTGCTTTCACCTTTTTTTTATCAGGACACTTCCATGGATGTGTTGCTTGCATGATTGTATTGAAATGGGTCTCCTTTTTGTGCTGCTCGAATGCATCCGGGTGTCATCTGGGGGAAATGGAGTGTGAAGTTCGGGGATTGGACTGTCTCAAAACTTGTGCCTGTAATTTAATTACTGCAGCAGAGTTAAGGTTACAAAAGGAAACGATACAGAGGAAAGAGAGAAAGAAAAGGCATTGGCACTTATTGCATTATGCTTGCCCAATGTAATTATTGTTTTGCTGATATTTCTTGGCTATTGTTGGCTATTTGTTGGCCATCAGATAATTTTGGGCTTATGTTTGTGATCAGGGAAAACACCTATGAGTGAAAATCAAATGTCTGAGGAAGTAGTCGATACGATATATAAAGATAAAAACATTATTATTGTTATTATTTATATATATATAATTTTATTTTATACGTTTTTTTTATAAAATGTTTACCATGTGAGGTTTTTTCCTTAATTTGGGGAGGTGGTCCTCTAAAAAAATGTTTGAATCAGAAGTGGGCCTTAAGATACAAAATGTTGAGAAACTCCTAACTTATCGGAGAGAGCCTGCAGTTAAATCGTCTGTCACCAGTCTATTTGTAAAATGGCTATAAAAAAAAAAAAAAAACTGCATCACTGTCCACCAAACAATACAGGATAAAAGCTCAAGCTGACAGCAAAAACAACAGTGCAACAGCTATTAAGCTATCGTTTTCCTATATAGAGAGAGCCATGCCAGCCAGGCTGTGTGTGTGTGTGTGTGTGTGTGTGTGTGTGTGTGTGTGTGTGTGTGTGTGTGTTTTTTGCCTGGGTGGCCCCGGGTGTGTGCATGACATGTGCACATGGCTTCCACTGTGAATCTGTTTGTACTCGCTTGTGTTTGTGTTTGTCAGCATGTTTGTTGACGACACTGTAGGACATCAGGGTGGGATTGCTCTGAATGTGAGGAAACAGCTCATCTGAATATAGATAGGTCCCATCTGGAGGCGGTTGGCTTTGGCCCTTCATAATTTTGTAAGCAGCTAAGCATCTGGGGCCCGCTAATGAAACTAAAGGCACGGGAAAAGGCCCTGGGCTACCGCAGGCTGCCTGTAGCTGTCGGGAATGTAGGGAGGAGGGAGGGAGTGAAAGGAATGAGGAAGAGCGGTGGAATGGATGGAGGGAGACATTGGCCAGGAAGAAAGAGTGTGCTGAGAATATCAGAGGCCTTAAAGAGACCGAGATGGCTCCTTCGAGAGAACAGGCAAGAAAGCCAAGTAGGCCATTAGAAGACTGAGCCATAAAATGAAGACAGTGGTGTCTTTATTGTGGCCCATTAACTTGGATGGTCATGCGGAGATAGCTGCACTATGTGCCACTGTAATATAACGATGCCACAGCATAAAATTATGCACTGTTAAAAAAAACACTGGTTAAGTAGAATTATGTTAACTACTAGATCAGATTTTGAGAGCGGCTTCGGTCCCTAATACTGCAGTTTACCTACATTTTGTGCCTGGTCTACTAGTGAATCACAGCTGGATCTTTTCTCGTCTGTCACTTTTCATATTTTCCTGACATATGCATAAGACGGCAAAGGCTTTCATCTTCTTGAAAAAAAAGGTGAATTAGGAAGAGGTTTAGTGTGCATACTGTGTTTCTTGGTACTAGGTATTCCTGTATACCCTGAACTGTACTCTTTCACCACTGCTCCCACCGTTTGCTTCACATCCTCTTGCCTTCCCTCCAATAACGTCGATGACCCTGAGCAACCGTACTGTCCACAGTGGCTACTGCTTGTGGTTGGCTTAGGGAATGGAAAGCCATAGGCCCTTTTTTCTTAAACTTTATTATTATAGCCCCGTTATTCCTCCCTCAGCCTGATTTCCCAGAGGAAATGAAATGAAAAAGCAATTGGTTCTCCTTTTTATTACTGTCATCTTTGTTTTCTGTCCCAGAGAGTAAGATTGCCTGATCTCAGAGAGTTGCACTTTTACCCCCCCCCTCCCCCACCCCTCCCCCACCCCTCATCCCCCCATCCCCCCATCTGAAGTCACAGGGAAGAAAAACAATAACAGGGGAAATAACAATCAGCATCATAAAAACGTGACCTGTCAAAAGAAGCGTGTCTAAAACTGGAGGGCCGCCAACACGCCGACACCCACCAGTTGTTTATGACTGTCTGGTGGTGGCCTTCGCTATCTGCCAACTCCCACAGTCCCACAGTCCCACAGTCCAGGAAAAGATGTTTTAGAGGAGATTAGGATCACAGACAGTCGGGGGGTGGAGGGACGTGTGGGGAGGAGGCGGAGGTGGAAGGGATGGGGAGATGGGTGGAAGGTAAGAAAGACGAATGGAGGGGAGGAGATGGCTGCCAAGAAAGTGGTGGTTAAAGGATAGAGGAGGAGGTAGAGGGGAGCAGGAAGGAGGCGGACTCCACTGAGGTTCCTTCTAACCCTGCAGAGACTTGCTGACGGGGGATCAGACTCCTCATGCACAGCGCCTCAAATCATTTATTCATCGGCTTCATTAAGAGAGAATTACAAGGCTGCTTAAGGACCCCCAGGTCACTCACTGTTCTCCGTCATCACTATTCTTAATGAAAGCCTCCGGTGTGTCATAACTGTCAGCTGTTTATGGGTGGTAATATTGTGGATTTTGAGGAACAATTACTGTCATCTAAAGGACAACTTTGCAACATTTTATTTTAACTCAGTCACATTACGCTGTTAAGTTGTTGTGTCATTTTACAGTATGTATCAGTGCAGCAGCAGATGTGTACGGTGCTGCTAATCAAATGTAATGACACAGACTGATTTATGCTAATTTAGCATCATTCTCATAATTAATGCCTGTGATTTTCAAACGGCAGACAGTAACCTTCTTTTACAGCCAGTGTCAGTCTCTACAGTTTCTCCTGCCTATCTCATCAAACTTCAGCCAGCAGACAGTACAACACAACAGTGATTGTCCCCTGGACCTTCACACGTGTAATTATAACCGAGGAAGATAATTAAGGAGGCGGAGAGGAAGACAGATCTTGTCATTTAGCGAACAAAGCCGTCCAATCTACTCATGTGTATTCTACTTCCTGAATTATCAGCTGACATGTCGGCGCAATCAGCCAGAAAGCTCCTTGCACGGTTTGAAAGCCATGAATGTCAACACAGAAACCCCTAATCTATTTAGGATCCACGAGTTAATGACGTCTAAATATGCATGGAGCAAAGAGTAGGAGTCATGTTGCTGTTATCTCTCAGAAATCTCACCTCTTGGTCGTCAATTAGTCTGTCAAAGGGCTCTGTGAAATATTTCTCATTTATTTCCGATGATGATAATATCTTTATTTTTTTTCATGTTACATGAACATTGTTACATGTTTTCTACTTCATTAAATACACATGGCCAGTGTAGGCAGCTGCAGTGGGTAAGAGGAACATTTATCTGTGCAATAAAAGGGCAATAGAAAAATGTCTTAAAAATCCATTTATAATGTTGATGTTACCCAGGGGAAAAAAAATTGAGATTTACCAAAAATGTTCACAGCGGTACGTTGAGCTAAATGCTAACACTAATATGGCAAAATGCTCACAATGACGATGCTAAGATGCTCTTGTTGTGTTTACCATCTCAACCATCTTAGTTTAGCCTGCTACCATGCCATCAGTTGCTTTTTAACAGTTTACACAAAGTACAGCTGAGGTTGATGGGAATGTCTTCAGTTTTACAGGGATTTTGGCCATAAATCAAAGTGATGGACAAATTAAATGACGGTGCTAGATGAAAATTTAAGGGATCACCACAGTTATTACGGTTCATCCTGAGCGGAACAGAAGATATTTCACTCAAAACCACAGAGGACAACCTCATGGTGGCGATAGAGGTCAAGTCAGGGGGGTTACCAAAGTGAATGGGATTCATCATATAGGAATCATAAATATATCTGTACAAAATCTCTGGAAAATCCATCCGACTTTTGTTGAGATATTTTAGTCCAAGTGGTGGTGGGTTGAATGATCCACCGACAGCAGCATCGCAAGATAAATCTCATTAGCATGGCTAAAAATATATATAAAAAACTAAAAACATTTTCCATATCGAAGGATGATAGAAAGATGTTCTATACAGAATGATTGGCACAACTCGAAAGATTTCAGTGTAGCTGTTGGATGCTTACTTTTTCTTGAGTGCAAACTAAAACTAAGCTAAATATGACTTGAAGGCAGAAGCAGTAATCTGTGTGGGCTAGAAGCACAAACTTGTAGGCTCGTAGTAGAGAAAGAGATACAGAGATTGAGAGTCTATAGAGTCAAGGCATAGGGACCCAGTGATGCATTCTGTTCAGTCGGCTGTAAAAACGAATGAATATATAAATAGAAATGTTTTTTGATGCATTCATTGGGCAGGTCAGGGTTTGAATTTGTTATGATTTTTTCATGTGGGTCTGGGATTTAAATATTGAACACATACACATGATCCTACACACTCAATGGCCAAGCCTGTCTCCCTCTCCTTCTCCCCTTAAGGACACGTGATGTCACTTCCTCAGCTCTCCCTGCGCTCTGATAACGGACTGAAGGCTGGTGTCAAAGCTTAGCTCATTTACAGTAAATCAGCACCGTGGATATCTATGTACCAGCTACATGTATGTTTGCCACAACAGTGTGTTTATAGAATGACTTGTTTGGCATTCGTTTGTGAGTCAGAAAAACCCAAATTCTCTTTTTAATTTAGAAAAGACTTTCAAAAATCGAAGCACAACAGTCTAATTTAAAAAGCTGCATCTTTTCAACACCACTATCTGTGTAAGCCCTTTCTCAGAAAATAGACATTACAAAAACAAAACATAAATCCTTCCGCATTACAAGTGTGCTGTAATCTACAAAAATGAGGTTTTCACATAGCAGCTCTAAGACAAGGCACTGAATGCCTACAGCGTTTTAAACTGCATGAATTCCCCCATCGTCTGGCAGACTTGTCCTTACTCGTATCTCTTCTACTCTTACTGGGTGTAAGTCTCTGCTTCTCCCGACAGAACAACACCTCGGTTAAAAAAGCCGGCATGGAGGTTTTTTTCAGCCCAACATTGTTGAAACAGAGCAGCTGATATTGGTAGCGAGAGCAACAAGTTAGACTGCCGTGTGCCGTCTCTCTGCTCCGCGCACAAGGACTGTGTGTGTGTGTGTGTGTGTGTGTGTTTGTGTGTAACGCTCCACCATCAGTGAAACACGGAGATCAAACTAGAGGAGAGAGAAAAGAGACTAATGCAACAGTAAACGTCAGTAAAGACTCGCACTGAGCTGAAACCAAACCAAACCCCTGATTATTTTCTGTCTCTGCATCAATGCAGAATCGTCCACATCGCCATGCGTCTTAGAACCGTGAACTTTCCCCACCTCCAGTGAGTACGTGAATATGCCCAGGTATGGGCCAAACATATGGTTCCACATGTCCAAATAACTATATGTTTGCATACCAGCATGCATTAACATCTCCCTGTGCATGCGTGCGTTTTTTGTTTGAACTGGGTCTTCACACGGTTTGGCACCTTCCTGGCTCCCCTGACCAGGCCAGCAGCTGGCAGACAGAGATTGCCCACTCATCAAGCCACTTTATCACCGGGCCCACAGAGTTCAAGGGTGCTGTCAAAGACCAAGCCGAGGAGCCTCCTCACTCCTTCAATACCAGGACACTCTTCCACGACTTGTGTCGAGTGGCAAAACTTGGCCATTGAGCGCTTGAAAAGAGTTCTTGTGTGAGTGAAGTACCACAGATAGTTTGACAAAGGCTTAAATAAAGAACAAGAGCTAATGTGTTTGGCAGTGAAGCATGCCGCTCTATATTTTTCAGTGCATTCGGGATTCCTCTGCTGGGCAAGGTGCCCCCTTCTAGTCGAAAAATACAGTGTTTGGAATTTTGCTGCTGACAGACACAAACACGGCAAATTCACTATTTCTTGCCAAGAGCAGCCTTCAATCCTCACTAAATTATTAACCAACAGAAAATACTGGCTGTCACCTTGTTTTAGTGGTGGGTGTTTTGAGATGCTCCGGCAGTCTGGTTTTGATTTATAAGATTCGGATTGCTTTTCTTAAACTTCGACATTGAACAAGCAGCCACAGTGTGAATTAATGCCCTGCTCAAGAACACGGTGACATTACAGATAGCGGTTGACGGGCAGAGTAGAGCACAGAGACTCTACTTGTGACCTTAAGGTGTCCACGGTAGGGTCTCGACAACTTTGCACTGTTGTTTTACGCGTGCACGTCTTTGCACCTCTACACTGGAAATACGTAACAGTTTTCACTCGGGTCCTAGTGGTGTCCATCCCTGGTCTCATTTCTCTGTCTCACCCTCCCTAACACACTCCCTCCCTCCTTTGTCCTACTTAGCCAGTTACTGCAAAATCACTTATCTTCACCTTGCTTCCTCTGTCTCCTGCTAATACACATTAGCAGCCAGCAGCCATATGTAATAGGGCTGTGCCTGCCCCTGCTGGTGTAATGGCTTCTCTGACACTTCTCCCATTAAATTTGGTCAGGCGGTGCTGCACAGGAACCCTCTGCACACTCTAAAATATTGTTATATAACTACCATAAACAAGCCGGCCAGTGTCAGTGACTTTGGGAATAGCGGCTGGACTATTTTTGGTTTTCTTTTGGTTTGTTGTACGTTCTCTTTTTCCTCGTGTTTGTTTCTTACAACGTTTTCTCCCCTCCCTCTCAGACGTTCCTGCCTTGGGCTATAAACCTTTTTTACTGACAAAATAAGGGACGTATAGCTACATTATGAAGCTCATCAGATTACGATGTGACTAAGTGGACATGTCTGCTATATCTAATGGGCCTGTTTGTAATCTCCCATATCTCTACAGTGCCACATACAGTAACCAGATAGCATCGGCTGCTCCTTCCTCTGTGTGTGGTGAAACCCAGGCCAAGTCCCAGATAACGCGATCATCGGCGGCATCCTTAACTGTTACTGTGACAAACGAGAGCTCTGATCCCGCCCGATAAGCGACGTATTCATTTGTTTAATTAAAACAGCTTGTCTCATCGTGGTGAGGGGTCATTTTAGAGAATGTTAGAATTAAAGCAGGTAATTAAGTAAAGCTCCAGATAAGAAACCCCACAGAGGTTGCTGCTTCAGCCAGTAGGGAAAGCAAACTTAATCTATCCCCTCTGCAATCCCACAAGGTCGTTCACTTTATTAAAGTCTGATGCCGCTACCACTGCCCACCAGCCAAACATGATGAAATATTTTATATACTGGTTGGGAAGGAGGGAAGGAGGGGGAAAGAAGCGAGGGAAACCGAGGTGTGACTACAGCGGCCAAACAGCACACGGGAAAAGTCTATAATACTACTACTACACAAAATAAGGCAATTAAAGACTGCTTGTTATCTTGTCTATGAGAACAGGAGAAGAACTTGTACAGCAACGAGCACCTTGACAAAGATATTTGTTTGGCCAATGGAGTGTGGCGTTAATTATCACAAGCTGATTAAAGGCACCGAGCGGGAAGGGATGTCGTTTGTCTTGCCAGCCTTAGACTACGGCAGCCAGCCAGGGTCATTATTTTAAGGGCCCTTCTTTGCTATTTTTAGAGCTGGGGCTGGTTTCCCAAATGTTCCTCAGCACACAGGTTTGTTCTTCCTGACGGTACAATGTAACATCATAAGATAAGCAGTCAAATGTCATGTCACGGTGATAGAAATGTGAGTATTACTGAACGGTTGCTATTTTGTCACCAGTTGAGTCACGATAGACACTATTGCTTTTTTATTTATTTTTTTATACGATTTTATCTAATGAGCTTATTCATGTCAAGTCAAAGCACCCCCACTCAGCCATATACATACATACATGCATACATGTGGATATTAGTTACAAAAGACTACATCAAACAAAAATAATTATCATTAGCATAAAATAAAGCTACTCAAGTAAAGCATAAGTACCTCAAAATGTGAATGCACTACTTGTGTTAATGTACTTAATTACTTTGTACCACTGTGTGTGTTTGTATTCTTTAGGGGGGTTGTGTGATCTAATATAGATATAGAAAAGACCATAAATTCAGTTTTTATTTCGTACATCAAAAAACAGAATATTTAAGGGATAAATTGTCCAACATCTATGCTCTGAATCTGTTAGATCTACTAGTCTGATATCCCTCCCTCTCTTAATCCTTTTTTCTTTGTCCTACTCCCACATGAACGTGCATCTCCCTCCTGCACACGCACACACACACACACACACACACACACACACACACACACACACACACACACACACACACAAATCCAACCCTCCACAAGCCCTCTCAAGGCCAGGAAAACATATATGCCCATTTTCCTATTTGATTGGGTGTCAGCGTGGGGAGGAAGGGGGACAGGTGTGATGCATAAAATGACCCTGCAACTCCATCACACGCACGACAGCTTTATGGTGAGGAGGTGTTTCAATCACGCAACTGCCCTGGAAGGCATCAATCAGTACACACATGCAAGCACACGCACACACCTATTCACGCACACACACGCACACACACACACACACACATACTACGAACACACCAGTACATGTTAACGTATTCACATCATGATGGCAGGAAAAGGGCAGCAGAGCAGGTGTAGTATAAGTTCAAACTTTGCCGCAGGCACAAAACTTAAACTCAGATATGGGATTTTATTTTAACTTTTTACTTGATTAATTATTGTAGGGCATCCTGGGGCTTCAGATATTCATGAAATTACATGGAAAATTTAATTTGCCATGTACACGTACACAATATATATATATATATAAAAGAAAATATTTATATATATATATATTTGAATGAAATAGACTCTTTGCAGATTCTATCCTCCTTCACTCTTGTGATCATCTTAACCCAAAATGGAGACTCTTTCTGTCGATGCCCCTGTGTCACATTGTAACACTTTGGACTTTCGGTCGGCCATTATGTTGAACTCTTGCTCCCATTTCTCTCGTCCCGTCCGTTTCCTCAGCTTCCCTGTGTCCTCCCATCCTCTGGTTCCTCTGCTTCCTCCTTCCGGTGCTTCCCCTGTGCACCTTCTCGATATCTGTAGAAATCCTCTCTTGCGGCCACACCATTGGGCACCATTGCTGCCCCGCCCACCAGGGATTGGCTCTGTCAGTTGTCCATCACTCCAAGAAAGTGTTATGCAGGTGCAGGGGATTCGTGATTAATGTTTGATTGCACGAGTCAAAGATCAGAATAAGCTCTAAAATGGGTCTGCTTAAGAACAATATATACTAAAACATGCAATAAACCAATAAAAACATATATTAAAACCACGCAATACAAGTTAACAAATAACTCAAATAATTTCAAACACACCCAGGAAGTTACAGTAAATTACTCCTTTTCTGCCTCATAATATTTGATTATTCTGCTTGTAAAACCAGGTAAAACTAATACTAAATGTGAGAATATAATTAAAGAAAATATGGATACAAAAATCCTCAGTAAAATATTGGCAAAGAGGCCAGAGTTTGTACTTTCATGTATTGTCAGGGGTTATCATCATAAAGGAAAGTCAAGGGTTTCATATTGTAAGACGCGTTCTCAATGTCCTTTATAAGCAAAAGGAAGAAAGTGACAAGGCTCTTTTCTCTCTGGATGCAGAGAAGGCCTTCAATGGAATAGAATGGACCTATCTTTTGACATCATTGCTCGGTTTGGATTAAGAGAAACTTTATGTAATTGGATGTAATTATTACATCTCAACCATATAGCTAAGGCACTAACAAATGAGGTGGTGTCCGAGCCCTTTAATATCACAAGAGGCTGTCCTCAAGGTTCACCTTCATCACCGCTTCTGTTTGTTCTCGCTATAGAACCATTAGCAATAGCAATTAGAGCTAACAGGCAAATACAGGGGATTAAAATTGATAACAGAGAGCACAGAATAGCTGTCTTTGATGATGTAATTTGCGACAGGAAGGTTGAAGTGTCCGAATCTTTATTGTTACTATTTGGCAGCACAGTTGAGAACTATAATGTGCAATTCTTTTATTGAAGATACTCAGTCATGGATAAATATAGAGTCATGTTTCCTTCAGATACCTTTGCATTTGTATCTAAGAGTACATACTGCCCACCCTATAGTGCTTAATATGCTTAATGTATGGTATGAAGTAAATACATATAAATATATACAACTCCTTGTCACAATTTAGTCTAATTTGGGACAATGTTTTCATAAACCAGGAAAGTTGGATGCTGGGTTCCTGCTATTAGCAAAGACATGTGGAAGTAAAATATTTGACTTTTATAAAAAACAAATATCGTAATTACTTTTAAGAAAATCTCTCTTCTATATAACATGACAAGCATTTCTTTAAATTCCTGCAGTTGAGGAGTTGTATCTCTTCCATGCAAAAACTATCATTGGTAAGTCCTGCACTTTCATCCTCAGAAGAAATTAGTACAAAAGATTATAATGGTTTGATTTCAAGAATATACAACTGGCTTGGATCTGGTTCTAATGAGACTTCAGTATCCAAAGTTGATGGATGGTGTGGAGGGCAGATTTAAAGGAGGACATTTCAAATAATAATTTAGAACAAAGCCTGTGAGTAGACAGAGACATGTAACCCTTGTCAAATTGAATACATATAACAGGGTATATTCCTGACACTTGTTTTAAATATAACGATGCTCAAGGAACACTGTTCTCTGTACTTGGGATTGTAAGAAATTAAGAAATGAATCAATAAAATCATGATAATTTTGTCCGTGAATGTTCCATTAGACTATAAGATGATATTGCTACACTTGTATCCAACAGATCTCAAGTTGAAAACCAAAGAATATGAATATATAGATTTTTCTCTATTGCAGACAAAGCGAATTATAGCTTTTAACTGGAAGAAAACTGTCGCAGCTACAATTGGTGCTTGGATCAAGGACATGGTGCAGCAATGTAGAGAGCAATATATACCTTGAAAAACAAATCAGGTTTTTGTGAGGGAATTTGAAAATCAATAACACCATAATACTGATCTTGGTAAAGACAAAACTAGTATGTCATTAGTCTGTCTTCAACCGTTATACTGTAATTAGAAGCCTAATACATTCCTTTGTCCCTGGAAAGCTTTTCAGTGAACATGTTTCAGTAAAACATGTTTTTAAGTTAACAGCATATCATATGCAGAGGACTGTCGGAGAGATCTTTCTCCGCAGCTTATTATGACCGCACTAATCCGCACTTTTCGGAATAGTTTATTTGTTGGGCATCATTCTTTTTGCTGTGTAGCCATTTAAATGTCATGGCCAGCTGTTCAAGATTATTCACATTTTTATTCATTGTAACTGTATGTCTTTGTATTGGCCAACTTTAAAGCATTTCACTTCTAACTAGTTTAGCACAGAACATCCATCACAACAATGTCCAAAGACATTTAAATTTAAATTAGTTTAATTAATTTCAAGTTAAATTAGCCCAGGAATGTCCAAAAACACAGTTAACAACTTTACTGAGTGTAAGGACCCGCTGTCAGGGGTGGGACTATTAATAGCCTCCATGAAACAAAGCAAATCAGAATCAGCTTTATTGGCAAAGTATGTGTTGACATACAAATACATATCTTTTTCAGCACAAACCTACTTTCGTGATATAGTTGGATGCATGTACAGCGCGATATGGAACAGCAGGGTGGTCCAGTGAGTATAAGCAGACCTTCAGCTGGAAAGCGTAGCTTGTTGTCAGGTGTTCACTTTGCTTTATTGTCCTTGAGCATGAGACCATGAATCCCCACCAGCCTCATGGGTGCTCTTCTGCAGGTGATTTCTCCAGGCAAGTAAAAACATTTCTTTCACCTTGGGGCAGTTATGCAAAAAAAATAAAAAAATGTTTGAATATACAGTACCGACTCGGCTGCATTGACCCCAACCCTGGATGTTATAATACTTTTCCTGGAGCCATGTATGTCTGACTAGGCAAAGAGCACTGGTTGCAAAAAAAACCCTCACAGTGTGGCTGCAGCATGTGAGGGACACGCCTATACAGCTTCCTTTTAGCCACTGCAATAAAAACAGAAGCGCAGAGAGAAGCCGTTTGTGTGCAAGTGTAAGAGAGAGAGAGAGATGGAGACAGAAATGGAGGGGGGGCTTGGCATCCTACATGCATGTGAGTGTGTGTTTGTGTTTGTGTTGTGAGGGGTTAAATGAAAGTCAGTGCGCACACATGGGGCATCATAAGCAGACAATGAAAAATGAGAGTGGAGAGGCTGTACAGCCATTTTCCCTGTGGGAACAGCTACAAGCAGGCGTACGCACCTTTGGTGATAATCGCTTTGTGTGTGTGAGTGTGTGTGTGTGTGTGTGTGTGCATGTGTGTTTCAGTGTGTAAGAGTGAGAGCAAAAGGAAAACTGGGGAAGAAACGTAACAAACGCAGGTTTTAGGCTTATGGAGGGTTGGATTTGTGTGTGTGTGTGTGTGTGCGTGTGCGTGTGCGTGTGCGTGTGCGTGTGCGTGCGTGTGTGTGTGTGTGTTTGTGGAAGACGGACCGTATTCACATTAACCCTTACCATTTCTCAGAAGCACCCATTTGATTAAAGCAAAACCAATTTCTGAGGAATCTCATCCTCAAAGAGTATCAACTTAATAAGATGCCACCTTCAATAGGTTCTATATTGAAATGAGGCTTGAATGAATGTTGTGGTTGAACACGAGTTGGTTTATTTATTTATGGTTCAAAAACACCTACGTGTAGGAGATTTATATGTTTGTTGGTGAAAACGTCTACTAAAGTACAGCCACTGACGTCAGTAATTGCTAACAATATTTCACTTTTATTCTATAGTTGGGAGTCTTCTAGCTTTGCACAGAATATGACATTCAGAGTGACACTTCAATACAAACTAGCAAAAGTCAGAATGATCACATGACTACTCAATTAACAAAATTAAACATGTTTTTACTTCAAACATTTCGAGACAAACCTAACGCTTGCTTGCTTTTTATTTTTACAACCATCTCTTCTGCAGCTTGGCCTTACCATAATATGTCATGGTCTTTCAGATCTTTTAAAAAGAAGACAGAAAAATAGGTTTTGCAGTTGTTGTTTTGAAGGAGGTTTGCTCTTTTGCCCTTGAAGGGAAATAAAAGGCAGGCAGCCAACAACTACTTTTCCCCTGTCTTCTTTTTCCACCTGCTCTGTTACTTTACACACATATAGTAAGTGCAGAGCACTGCACAACTCTTTGTCTTGATCGGCTGTGTACTGAAAGTAGCACGTCAGCAGCATAACACCGCAGCTGTAGTCCTCCGTCAGTGTCTACGCTGGATCTGTTCTGCCACTGTACTGCTGCGTGCGGAGACACATCGTGACAGTTCTCGCAGCCCAATGTACAAACCGTATACATGTGTGCATAAGTTGGAAGACAACAGACTTAACTTAGCGTGAGAAGTAGTGAGAGCACACACACCGAGCAGAGATGTCTTAGAGGTCATTTTGTGTTTTTTTACGGATTACAGTTGGGTGCATTGTCTATTCATATGTAGCAAATTAGTTTATGTATTAATGTCAGTCGGGGCTACAGTAACGCATTTATTTTTATAAATAAAATGTTTTGTTCAGTGATAATCTTGTGTGGAAACACTGGAGCATTGCCCTTTTATGTTTTTGACAAGTAAACATAGTTATACGGCCTCAGTGTTTGTTGTAATCATGTTTATTTGCACTTATGTTCTGGTGATTTCTTTACAATATTTGACCAAAGTCACATTTCAAGTTTCTCTAAAGGCTCTCAAATGTTAAAATCTGCAGGCCATTGTGTAACAAAAAATATTACACAACAGAGCAACACAATATTCTCATCACATATTACTGTTACAGTATTTACATCGTCAAAGAGCTGCAATTAGATTTCATAAATACACTGACATGTTTTCCCCGAGGAGTTAAGACGTGTCTGCACGAGTATCTTTAGTCATCACGTTATAAGGATGAGAAAACCCATCAACCTTCGGAATTACTACGATCAAGCTTTTAAATGAATCCAAGCTGCCATAAAAGGTGCGATGTCTTTTGAAGAGAGGCCAGTTCCAGCTGCTCCACCACTATGTGAACACAAATAGAGCTCTTCTCAGGACTACGTGGGTGTGTGCTTGATTGGCACTTCTCTCTTAGTTCAGTTGCGGCTGTTACAGCGGAACAATTTACAGCTTTGTGGTACCTAAAAGACTTTAAAAACTCCACATGTAAATCTGTAATCTGAAAGAAAAACATTGCTGCACTCACCTCTATGACATGAGCACGTTTGTTGCACCCAACGGCGATGTCGCAATGCACTACAGTGCGCCGTGAAGGGTGTGGGCAATGCAAGCAGCACAAATAGCATTATTAGCGGCGTGATTGACAACTCTCTCCCAAATCCCCAAAACTCAATTTGTTGATGTCATCAAGTATGAAGTGTGGAACCGCTCAATAGACAATGAATTGAGAAGAGTGTTTTTGATGACACTGAGGGCACCCAGGGGAATGTTCTGAGTATATCAGCACATCCTTTATATCAGAACTGAGAACACTGCAATAGAATGAAGCTCATTTGGGTATAAGACAGAAAACAAACATTCTGAATCCATCAAATCACTTAACCATTCACTGTCTAAGGAGCAGCTCCAGACTTTTTACTTCACGGCATCACAAGTTTGGGACTTGAAATATTCATTGAACTTTCCTATGCCAGGGAAGTAACATATTGGAATTCTTAATTTCGGTGGTTCCCCTTTAAGTGAACAGAGTTTTTCACAACCACAAACACAGCTCACAGAGAAAATAGATTAACTTTCTCACGAGTTAAAAAAACAAACATTTATTACATGAATGCTAATAACATTAGCCATGACATATTGTACTCTAACTATCTATATAGGAATCTCTGAAGCCTGTGTGTCCTTCGTATATCTCGAGAATCGTTCATCCAATCTACTTCAGACTTGGAGGGTTTATTGTTGGGCACCCAAGGACATCCGGTGTCGTATTTGGTGAACGTGACACGTTTTAATATGGATAAACTTTGAATAAACAAGAGATTGGTGCTCTGTGTAGCAATGTGGGCAGGGCTTCATGGCTCTGCGGACTGAGCATGTCGTCCACAGCCTGCTGCAGGATGCTGGATATATTAACATTACAGCCCAAGGCTAAGCAGCACTTCTGGGGGCCAAGCAAGCGGCCCTCTCCAAATGAGCAGGCGTTGCAAATGGCCACTCGCTCCGAACGTGCCCTGACGGCACTGCAAGCACCAATACCAGGAGCTAAACAATCGGCCTGTTCAGAACGGGCACGCGCTGCAAATGGCCATACCTCGATTGGGCACTGCACTAGTATATATAATTTGTATACCTGAAATATATGTAATTGTCCACCCAGTTGGTGTCTGTAGTAGTTCTGTCACTCAATAATAAAGGCCTCAGTATTATTATGGCCAGTGGTCCATGCACTTCTTGGACGTCACAGTCTTATTCCCCAGTCCAGCAGCAGTGAGGAATAAACTTTTATCCGTCTAGTTCTAGGTCTGTTCTTATCTCATATCAGTCCAAACAGCGCTGTCCTGAAAAGTGGTATTTGACTCAGTCAGAAACCGACATGTACAAAGGGAGAGAGACACAGAGAGACAGAGAGACAGAGAGAGACAGAGGATGTAGGAAGAAAAGGAAATAAGAGCGTCTGAGAGACAGAAAGCGAGACTGGCCATTCCACAACACCAGCATGTGAAACACTGCCAATCTTTTTGTCTGATAGAATAATCAGCATGCTCTCGACAGGAGAGTGAAAATTGACATTCACGCACAAAAACATGGCAAGCATAGTCAATTATCCGCGGGGTTTGTTTTTCTCTCTGTGCCAACCATTTGCATACTGTTCCCATGAGAAGGTGCTTTTGATGTAGTTAGACGATTCTGGTCAGTATGATATTATGTGAATGTGTCTTATTAGCGCGCGGCGTGTGCAGATAGGGAAAAGGTCATAATGTTTCTTTGTTCCCATAGCTCTTTTTCCTCAATTAAGGCTAATCACCAGAGCCCAACATTGATCCAGCCTCACAGCTTTTCTCATGCTTGGATTCTGATGATGTGTATTGTGTGTGTGTGTGTGTGTGTGTGTGTGTGCATATTTATGTGAGTACTAGCGTATGTGTGAAACAGAGAGAGCGAGAGAGAGCAAGTGCAGCAACAGAGATAGAGACAGGCAGAATCTTGTCCATACATGTGCCAGCGTGAACATGTGTGTCAATGTAAGTGCCATTCTGTGATCTCCAGCACGTCGAATGATTTACCTCTCTGGTGTAATGGAGCAATTTCTCTCTTTTTTCCCTCTATTCCCCATCTCGCATTTTCCTCCTCTTTCAATCTGCAGTAAAATATTCTCCCGTTTAGCTCTGTGACAAGTCATCTGTCACTCAGTACAGCGAGGGACAGCATCTTCTGATGGACAGGACCCAGTGTGTGCGTGTGTGTGTGTATGTGTGTGTGTGTGTGTGTGTGAGAATATGCTGTGAATGATGAGGCCATTGTTGTTGTTGCTTTTTTAATTTGGGAAGAACACAAAAGGTACAGTTTGCATGATCGACTACTTTTACAAGTTAGCAGAAATACTTTTGTGAACAGCATATTTATCTTCTGTCAGATGGTGAACCTCATATTGACAAAAAGATTGACATATTGTGCGCTGTGCTACACATCCATCCTCCTCCCGAGAGCAGTCAGACTCTTTCTTTCTAAGTTTTGTGTCTCAAGAGTTGTTTTTATTTGTGTATCCATGCCAGATATTGAATTTTGTAGAATATAGTTTGGGAGAGAAAAATATTTTTTGTGTGCAGACACTGGAGCCTTGAGTTAGGCTGATATGCTCCCCATTCAATAATCACCATATCCTGTTCTCTTAAGATTAAATGTTATGATAGAACATTGCAGAGCTATCTGTGACACATTCTACTCAGATATAATGGCTCTAAGTATTCATTGTGTCTCCATTCAAATCAAAGCTGACAAGCAGAAGTTTCCTGTTTTGACTCACACATTGACTAAAATAAACTTCGAACTGATGTTGCTGCCACAGAGGAAAATATCTGTTTTGATATTATCTTTTGAAATTTACTTACATTTTCATCATAGTTTACAATTTTGTTGACCTTATTCCTTTGATTTTGGCATAATAGGTTAGTCAAGAGTAGCTTCCTTGCCCAGACAGCCAATTCATATTTGGCAAACAACGTGACAACATAGTAGGTTGAAATGTACAGCAGTGGTGATATAATCTAATACACACAGTGTTGCAATAAATACTACAATTGTATAACGATCTATATTGTTGTTATTTTCAACAAATCCCATGAAAAGACCAAAAATAGCAGTGAACTAGTGTGTCTTAATGAGTAATACCTTGTACTTAGCTTTTTTGACCACCGTTACTCAAGCAGGAATAAATAGTGCATTTGTTGGGGACTATTTTAGGCTGCGGATTAATGCACATTTGTTAATTTAGTGAGAATTTAAGGCAGCCGATTGGTGTATGTGGTGTATATTGACTCAAAAATAAACTACAGTGTGCATGTTCATGGGGAAAGATGTCCAGCCTAGTAGTGTGGCTCGTTGATGGGTTGAATAGCTGTTGAACAACAATGGAGCTCTTTGGCACAGAGGAATAATGAACAATATATCAGACATCAGCTACACAGGCAATACTGGTTAGTAGGATCTATTCATAGTTGGTTTTGGTCTTTCCACGTGATTTGTGGACAATAAAAAAAACATATATCCACAGCCTGCAAGGTGTTCATGTTTTATCCTCTCCATATATGTTTATGGGCTTACAAAATATCAAATAATAACGTGTCAAGTGTGAATGGCAGTCTCCTATCCTTCAGGCAAATGGCACGCCTGGTTTGCTTATTTATTCTTTTCAATGGGTATTACTTTGTTTTCAAATGAAACTATAAAATACAAGCACTATATCATAGTGCAGATTCCTGCTTGTTTTCTATATTTATATCTTTGACGTTCAGCAGGCAGCTGTGTGCTATGGTGGGAATAATAGGCTGCCTTTTTGAGAGCCATAGGTCTCTCAGGGCAGTGCAGCGCTGGCTGCTGCAGCCACAGGCTCTCTTCTGTAATAGCCTGTAATTCCTTCTGTCTCGCATAAGCAACAACACAGCCTGACAGCACACACACACACTGACAATCACACACATGTATATGCAGTGAGTGAGAGGGGAAAGGCTTTTATCAAAGGGTCACATATGGCGGAGGTCACCTCGTGTTGCAGATGTGTATCAACACATACAATGCATTGACCTGTGCCTTTACACACCTTTTGATACTGGTGCAGATAAGAGAGATCAGGCAAAGGTCAGGAAAGTTCAGGAGTTACAGTGATCCAGGTGTGTGTTTGTCTCCCAACCTTTAAGGCAACATGTGGCCCTCATCGGCGCCATCACAAGCTATGACTACCATCAGGCGCAAGAAAGTGTATGTGTGTAAAGGGTGTGGGTGAGTGTGAGTGTTTGGTGGGGAGTCGGATGGTACAGGTGCCAGACTCTCCCCCTACAGCCCCGTGGCGGCCGGAGAAGTTAATTGGCAGCATCTGGCTGTCTGAGAGCCCAAGCGCCCATCCACCCTCCCCACCCTCCCCACCCTGTTCCTTCTCCTCCCTCCTTCCCCCCAGCCCTCCCCTCCTGTGGGCACTGCTACCCCTGGCACGCACATGGTGACACCAGTCTGGCTGCAAGCTGTGAACTTGGAGTGTGTTTGTGTGTTTGTGTGTGTGTGTGTGTGTGTGTGTGTGTGTGTGTGTGTGTGTGTGTGTGTGTGTGTGTGTGTGTGTGTGTGTGTGTATATATGTGTGATATACCGGGGAGTATGGAGGCAGACAGGGCAGCCATGCCCCCAGCTGCCACCGCTGTGCCAAGGGAAATGCGAGCAGACAGGCTGGCATCTTTGTGCCAAGGCCAGCAGGGCCCTCAGGGAGGATGGAGAGGGAGACGGGGATACTGAGGCATGGGGGGAAGGAGGAGGGAGAAGGGAGGGGGGAGAGAGAGAGAGATAGAGAGTACAATTCTACTGATGTTGTGACAGTCACAACATGGGGTTTGCATGCTGATCACTCAATAAGCGTCTGTGGTGTGGCGTCAGTTCCGTGGCCTCAAAGTAACCTCATGTGCCAGGCCATCTAACAAAAATGTATCAGTCATGGTGTAATTTTGATAACCACTCATTCATGAGGTGAAACATTTTTTTTTTGCTGTGTACAGCTTAACATTTTAATTGACATTTGTCATAATTTCTCACATTTTGCTGATTAATAAATTATCACCTGATAACATTATCATTAGATTAAACATGGAAGAAAATAACTGATCATTCTTCCAGCTTTAGGAAAAGCAAATGTAATTTTGCTTCGGATTGAATATCTTGTCATTGAAAAACAACCAATGTAGACCGCATGCATGCGGTTCAAGAACTACAATACCTCGCATAGCAACTAAAACATAGTAGTATGCATGATACCAGTGATATTATCAGTAGTAATAGCACATAATGAGTAGGTGCATAAATTACTTTTTATAATCAATATAAAGTGGAGGAAGAGGGGTGGAAGAGCGGTACCACACGCAACATAATTCAGAGTCAGGGACGTTGCAGTTACTATATGGTGTTATATGTTTAAACGATAGTCTAAATCCTAAAAAAAAGTTGTTTTAGAGAAATTATTATCACACAAGGAATGAACTATTTTGAGCAAACAAAAATGTGTTATACACTCATTAAATATATTCACAGTTGCTACTATCCACATAGGCGCACAATAATTACCACTGTCACCCAGTTTCTTTTCTCACATCTCAGCTCTGTGAGTTCACATGTTCCATGCCAGGCCACCAAGGCGCCGCGCCCTATGTCACCGATCGTTTCACGTTTGGTGCAGATTTATTTCTGAAAGTATTCCCTGTAGAAAAGGTGATACCTCCAGTCAGGGCCTGTGAATGAATCCAAGAGTTCTAAAGCGCTCAAGTATATCTATTCTTCATTTGTTTCTTACTTCCCACTTTTAGTATCACCAGTGCATTGCCGTACGAGGCGTTGCCATTCGGAAACAAGTTATCTCTCACATGGCGGGCCCGCTTGGAGTGGGCTGGTTGCTCGGCCCCTGAACAGCTTGCGACCTTGTCGAGACCCGCTCATTGCTCGTTGTCCCAAGGGAAGTGAAGAAGAGTTTGGTTGTTACATCAGTATTTATATACCAGACGGCATGCTTGATTCGCCTCTCTGCTATTCACTTGTTTATTTAAAATGTATTAATAGTAAATGTGTTGCATGTCCAAATTGCACCAACTTTGACGCTGCACATCTTCAACAATAAGCCGCGCCAAGTGTGAAGTAGATCGAATGAATGGTTCTCTAGATAAGCGAGATAAGAAGGAAATACTTGCATACACACAGACAGACGGAGATTTCTTGCTTTATAGTTAGATGTAACTCTCTTCGTTTAACAACAGCTACACAAATTAATATAGATTTTATTTTCTATTGTTAGTCAGAAGTTTAAAATACAGTAACACTGTTGAGATTAATCTAGTTCAGTATAAAATATTTTGTATCATAGTATGACAGGACCTTTGTGATAGACGCATTGATTGCATTTTTTTTTAACAAGCCTAAGTTGGTTAAATAAACCATTATTGCAAAATCCGCAACACTGATTGTGACTAAAGGATAATTAATTATTTATGTTTCTCGTCATTGCATTATTCAAACTGTTGTTTTTTACCACAGCAGCAAATTGATCTGATCAGTGTAATGGACTACAGGAGGTGAGCTCATCTCTATGTGGAATTTAATAAAAAGTGATTTCAGAATGTATCATGTGTATTGCATTGCTTCCACTGACTAAATTTCCAGGGAGAATGATCTCATCGCTCTGTGTGACCCTATTCCTTACACACACACCCACACACACACACACACACACACACACACACATAAAGAGGATACGGCATCAGTGATGCTGATGCTTGATCTTAGATCACTCAACCTCATGTTACCGACTTTACTCAGTGTGCGAGTCAGACACAGTGAGATCAGAGTGTGTTTTTTCATCCTTGTCACATTTTTCAGTCATCTCTACAGTGATGACTTCATTTGCTAAAACAAATCATGTACTTGTGTAATTAAAACAGTTCAGCCAGAGTACAGTAGCCGCAGTGCTTGTAGCTCGTGACATGTTTCAGATTTAAACAAAAACTGTAATTAAGATAAACTTTAAGTTTAGTAATTTATCACTTTTAAATTAGCATTTCTATTGACTCTCAACGGCTCTCAACATGGCGACGGTTGAGCCAGAGGCTAACAGCTTTCACTGCTAACAGCTTTCACTGCTAACAGCAATAACAGTGCAAACTAGTGCTAACAGTGTTTACCTGATGGGGAACCGGAAGGGGGGGTGCTGCGCTTCCGTGAGTGCGGAGCGAGCCAGTGTGACACTAAACGCACTAAAGCATCTGCGACTGGCTCGGCTGTGTCAACAAAGCGCGGGTATGCTCGAAATTACAACACACACAGTTGGATTGCATTACTCCACTCTATGTGTACACAGCAAATTGTTGTGTGCCGCTATATTAATACTCGAAATCTAGTATATTTCACTTTTAAGATAAAAAAGAAAATGAACAAAGAAAGAAGAGTCAGTGGGCTTGGTCAGGTACGGTCATTCCCTCTGCTGTGGTACAAAGAATCACTAATGGACTAATGGACTGGACTCTTACAAATAGAGTTACATCCACTGTATGATCACATGATCACTACCCTACTGTGCGAACATATGCACATCATATATTTTGGTAAGTGGGGCGTGTGTGTGTGTGTGTGTGTGTGTGTGTGTGTAGTAGTAGCTTTTGTCTTTGTCTGGTCTGGAACATTGTTATTATGACTTAGTCTGGCGCCAGTCTGTCTATTCAGTCCACACACACACACACACTTGTAGACACACGCACACATAGATAATGTGATGGGAGTATAATGTTGCACTCTGGGAAATGCTGCATCACGCAATTATAGACGGACGGTCTCTTTGCTCTCCTTTCTCAAACTCACACACACACACATACACACGCAAGCTCGGTCATCTCCTCTCACTCCCACCAGCTTACACACCACCACCACTCACTAGGGGCTTAAGACTGACATCATCATTTTATTGGATGAGTGTGTGTTTGTGTGTGTGTGTGTATGTGTGTTTGATCTTTTTTATTGTGGTTGCGTCCTCTGTACCCCCCATTATTCCAGACGAATGTGCACCTGCCCTGTTGCCCCATAGGGGACCAGTGGCGCCATAGTGGTGAGGCCACGGTGATCATCTGCTTTCTGCTAATTGCCCTGCTGCCCCACAAGACATGGGGGAGCTAGCTACTAGCAGGCCCAGCATGCTCAATCTAGCTGAGACCCCTTTGGGATATACATGGGGGCATGTTTTAACTTTTGAACTGCAGTTGAGGATTGATTGGTTCAAAAAAGCGTATAGTCCGCTACAGGGTTTCCATGAAACTAAACTGCCAGTTTGTCTTGGCGTCTCTTTTGAAACGGATAGTCAATATTTATTTCATATAATTATGAATTGTACGTTATTATGTATAGCCTTTTATTATTAGATACATGTGTATGCTTTTTCTGCTTTTACAACCAAGCTGCTGTATTCAGCAGGTTCTCCCCTCAGGAGTCACATTTCTGTTTGTGTGCGTATTGGAAAGAACACATAGGCTATTTAGCACTGCAGCGTTTGTGTTGATTTTTTTTTTTCACATCGCTCTCTCTGTCGCAGAAAGTTCTCTACTTTTACCTCTGGACAGGTCACCTCTCATTCAAACGTGTGGCCCTCTACTGGTCCATCCAGGCACTGTCACACTTTAAATTATAAATCTTAAATTAATTTATCTTTATATAAAACATGTCAAATTATTGAAACAGCAGCTGTGATTAAAACACTCTGAAGAGCTTCTTAAATCAGATACTCAGGAAATGATCAGGCACAAGGCCTAAAATGACAAATGAAAAACTGCACTGGAGACGTAATGATGAGAGAATTCAAATAAGAAATAAAAAAAAAAAAAAGATATTCTTTATATATTTCCCCTCATTGCCACTATCTCAGGCTACGTTAGAGCAGCTATAGTAAATCCTCCACTGTTTTCATCTCTGTGTGCCCCTCAGGGGTGATAAAAGTGTCCCATGTGAATGTATGAGTGCTGTACATCTCTCGCAGATTTAGAGTGGAACAGATTAGGAGTTTGAGTTAGAGGCGACGGCTGGAGCACACAGTCACATTTACATTGCAGACATTTACATGATAAGAATTCTTTTCTACTCTTGTGCGTCTAGATCGCCAACATGACAAAGAATTGTCAGGGCATTGGGTCAGAGTCAAAGAGTCCTGAGAGTATTCCTGTAACATTTCCTTTTTAAATGGGAGAAAGTTTAAGAAATAGAATTGCAGGCACGAAGTAGGTGATGTTTTTCTCAACTAGACAGTAAATCCGACTGAGAAGTAGAAGATGATATGAGGAGAGGGTGGACATGAAAAAGAGATGAATTACTGGAAGAGATGAGTTTTTTCACACAAGGACGGACAGACAAACAGCCACACACACTCACACACTCACACACTCACAACCACACACACACACACACACACACACACACGCACACACGCACACACGCACACACAGCCACTCCTTCTGTATTAAACATATCAGCAGACTAACTTGGGTTACCCCTATAAACAGCAACGGTGTTGTATTTAGATGAGTCCAGGATTTATTACATTTATGTAATTATAACTCATTTTTATGTCCACTGCATGGTGCTGCATCCGCTGTGGGTGTGATCTGATATTGACCGACATGATTCAACTAACTCACCTTGAATTTCACTTTGGTCTAAAAGCTGCTGAACCTGGTATTAGGGTTTTTCTCTGATATTCATGAAACAGCTTTTTACAATACCTCTAACAGGAAGTGGCGTAAAAGGCCACCCGATGAGAGTACACCTCCTGGGTGTTTTGATGTGAGAGTGTCTTCTTCTGTCATGTTTCAGCCTCATCAGACGGCTGCTTCTGACCTTAGGAGGCCGCTAACGGCCGGTTGTCTCCACAGGTGTGCGACTCTCAGCTCTCTTGTTACAAGAAAGTCCATAATTCACGAGCATTATTGCTTCCTGCAAAACCTTACTGCTGCTAGCCAGAAGAACCTATCAGTGGCATCAATCCAGGCTATTTCACATTATCAGCCCCCGACGTTATGCTCACACACACACTGCTGCAGAAAGTTTTGATTTAACCCTATGAAAACGGTGAATGTTTCACTAAGTCGCTCTTCAGCACAGGTCAAATGTAATCTAAGACTTCCTCCTGCACATCTGATGCTCTTTCTTCACTGGCCGTGTAAGTTAGCACCGATCTAAGGACACGTTCTCATAAAGCCTTAGCCTAATGAATATACTGTACCGCCACATACAATATACAGCGAGCCAACCAAATTACAAAGGAAGCACAGGTTGCCTAGTAACAGTGTCCCCAGAAATCTTTGTTGCAACTTGATTTGCATCCAAAAACGATAGATGGATGCTTCAAGAATATATATACCGCCACACACACACACATGCACACTTCCTCACACATGAATATACATAGTCACACGTTTGACACTCCTCAAATGATTTTGGGGCTGTTTTCTGCTTGACTTAGTATGCAAAACAAGAACACGGGCCGTGTTTTAAAAAACAATGATTCCATCTAACATCTGGCATCAGTTTAGAGTGCCAAGAAATATTGCCTCTTCAATTATTGGCATAGTAACACAGAGGGAGTAAAGAAATATGTTATTCAATGTGAAATGTTTGCCAAACGGACTAACGATTTACCTAAAAATGAGCTGGTGGGGATCTATGGAGCTTGACAGTTGTTTGGGCATATTGGAAGACATTTAACCTTCTTAAGAGTTGACAGGATGAATGTTTGACAAGCCAAAGGAGACAACAATGAGATATAAAATAAAAGGGAGTGTGTGTGTGTGCGTGTGTGTGTGTGTGTGTGTGTGTGTGTGTGTGTGTGCGTGTGCGTGTGTGTGCGTGTGCGTGTGTGTGTGTGTGTGTGTGTGAGCTTTGTCCTGTGTGTGTTTGCCTTTGTCTGGGAGAGTGCTCAGAGCTGCAGTGATTGGCGTGTCCTCTATGCTTGATTGATTTGAAAATATAGACAAGATGTCGCCCATATGAAAGCTACCAATTTATAAGCCTTCATCTCGGAACTTCAGAGGGATGGTGGTGCCATCAAAATCAGAGCGGGAGTTTGTAGCTACCAATGGTTCAGAAGCCCCGGCAAGCAAAGTGACACCTCGCTAAAGGCTGCCTGCTAGCTCTGTGAAACCCTCTCGCTTTTCTTTCTCCTCTTGTCTCTTTTTTTTTTGTGTCCCTTTCTCTCTGACTTTGTCGCTTTGCTTGTCTCTTTCTCTATTTGTCAGCCATTCTCAGTCTTTGTCTAGTGTTTCAGTCTCTCTATTTCTCTTTGCTCCACGTCCTTCTCTTTATTCTGTAAGGCTGTGATGAGACGCTCTGGCAGTTAACTTGTCCCACAGCTCGCTGTCAAAGGAATGACCTTGATGTAGCTCACACACGGTTTGAGTTTGCCTCTTCGTTTCAGCGTGTGGCTCTTTGCATATTCCTGTTGGTGCGTATGTTTCTGCGTCTCTGTAATCACTGAATTGTAAAACCATGTGTGAGTGTGTTATCATCTGGGGGAAGCTTCTCCATTTTCTTCCCTCATCCCACGCAGTGATAATTCCATTGGGAGCGACGGCACTGTACCACGTCAAGAGATGGGCACGGGAGAGGCACAGGGAGGTACCATTTAGATAAAACAAATTGCCAGCTGCCGAGCAGGAGCAGCTAACGCCTAGATAAAAACCAAAGGGACTATGTGCATTAATGTGCTTGTGCTGAAGATTATTTGTGTGCATGACTGTAAAGCACGTAAAGCAGATACAGCCTTCTTTAGCCTGTAGTTCAGGCCTTCCAGGCTGTGTCTTTCCATGAAACGTCACACAGCTATTTTCATTGGCGTATAACTACAATGCTGTGACGGGACAAGCAGCAGTAATTAAAATCAATAGCCGGGACTTTTCCAGTCTCCGACAAGGTCACACACTGCCCAGTGGAGAGAAAGAGAAGGAGAAACCGAGAGAAGTGGGATTGCATGGCTGGGCAGAGCCAAACAGGGAGATATGTAAAGAGGTGAGGTGTCATCTTATTTTAATTAACCTGCACCTTGGAGGGCTGTCACCATAGTAATGCACCAGTGTGTGTGGGTTTGGTGTTGTGTACATGAACGTGTCGTGTTGTATTTTGTCCTTGTCGGTCAGTTTTAATTCACAGTGCTCCACTTCAAACCCATGTGGTCTTTATATGAATAATTTTCATGTTCCAAAATTTGCGCTCTTTTTTTTTTTTTTTGCCCAAGATTACATTTTTTTTTCTTCTTCCGTTTCTTTGTCCAGCTTTACAGGCTGTAAGACAAGGCTGGTAATCTGGCTCCAGTGGGAAGGCTGGGTGTGGTATAGCTAGCCACTGGCTGCATTAGTATTCTGCTGAGATAGCCACATGCAGATACATTCTCCTCTCTCCTCCTCTGCTCTGAAGGAATAATCAGCACTGCCTTTCTCTCCCTTCGTCCCCTCTGTCTGAGAGAGGCAGAGTGATTTAGCTTTTTGTTTTACTAGGTACCAGCAGGGACATCTTCAAGTCTTTGAAAATGCATGCAAGTGTGTTCACTATGCATTTCTATGCGGGTCCGTCGCCACACCTGATGTATTAGGCGTCTGAGCAAACACATAAAACTCTTGTGTGTCTCCTTCCTGTCCTCCCTCAGCAGAGGTGAGTCAGAGAGAGAGAAGTTCACTCTGTCAGAGTTGGCGCAGAGCAGTCTGTCCTGTTTGTTGATAATCAGGTCCTGTTCCTATCACAGCCCCGATAGCATCTTCATCTGATCTGTTGCCAGTGACGCTAGCTCACCAACCAGCCCCGCCATCACACAGCCGCTACGCTGCTAGCCGCCACCCCTTCCCGTATATCTCTATCAGGCCCAGATCTGCCATCGCCCTGCACTCTCATCTTCTCCTTATCTCCTTAGTCCACCTTTCTCTCTGCTCCCAACACCCCGAAACACACCAGTCACTCATCGTCCTCATCTTCCTCCTCCTTTTATCCTCCTCTCTCAGAGCGTCTGCCAAAGCTCCGATGGCAGCGCTGTTGTTCCCCATGCTTGGTCTTCTTCACGTAAACTGTCGAGGCAGAGTCGGTGAGTGACAGGAGAAGACGAAAGAGATTTGGAGAAAGACCAGAAAAGTAGAGAAAGCGGATGAGAGAGAGAGAGAGAAGGCAAATGCGGTCCCTTGCATGCATCCAACCTCCCTCTGACCATGTCTCAGTGCTGAGGGCTAAACGAGGGAGAGGAAGACAAAGATAGACGGGTGAAGAGTGTGAAGAGAAAACATGTTGAGTAAGCAGAGAAGTTCTGTAGACTGCAGCAGTACTGTCCCGCACCCCATCGATCGCCCATGAGGTGCACGGATCAGTCAGCTTTATTTCGCCCTGGGCCCAGCATGCAACATGCAACACACAATTCAGCAAAGTACACAACTACAACACACAACAAAGAAGACATAGACACCCAAGACATGCAGTGCATTACAAACACGCTCAACAAAACCAGAAACATGCCGTACACAGATTAGGTGCTTACCCATTCTTCTCTCAGTATAATTGTTCTAAATTGCTCACGCACTTACAGTACACAACTTAAGACTTGAGCCAAAAAGGAGACACATTTTTTTGCTTTTCACTCGGCATGCCATTCTGAATTAAACATGAAACACACCACGCATAGTACAATAATGTCATAGTCATCATAATTAAAATATCACATTCAAGTGGGAACTGCTGCCTTTTAAAGTGGAAAGCTGAAATATTTTGATGCTCACAGATGCAAACTGTGATGCAAAATTATCCAGTTGCCCTTGAAAAGCTGAGCCCTCCTGGAGATCAATATATGGAAAACCTTGAAAATTGACCTATGGGTTGATTATACATTTTGTATGTGTGGTCTTATCTATCTTTTTTGTTGCTTTCATACTGTTGTTGTGTCTTTCAGTATTGAATGGCAACAAACAAAGCTTACTGACATTTGCATAAAAAGTCTACAACAAACAAAAAATCTAATTAATTCAGTCAATTTACCTTTGAAGTTAGTTGACAATTTATTATTCTTCGTAATTTAATTGCGTTGTTATGCTGTTCCTTTTCATTCTCAATCTATCAATTTATATTTGTTCTTGCTGGCTTTGCATTGAATCATAATTGGCAATTGTACAAGGATCATTTATTGTCATTCTGCAACACAGGGTTGCACAGCGGAATGCAGTTGTAGTCCATTTAGGCTACACAAGAAAAACATGACATTCTTGTAGTGCATTTTGTGAATTTGCATAGTGTAAACAGCAGCAACAGAAACAACAGTGAATTCTCTCGGCAGATAAAGATTTGACATCAGGGAATCACCGTCCATCAACTTTGACATTTGAGCACCAAGCATCATTGATGTAAACACAGAGTCTGCCTCCTCTCGTCCCACCGGAGTCCTGCACTCCGTTCAACCAGCTTGATCTGGCAAGCCATGATGGAGCCACTCTGTAAAGATGTGGTCACAACAGTCTCTGATCTCCCGTTGCTGGGTTAGCCTGAAGTATTATTCCATCCATCTTTCTTTCCTGCGGCCAGACCATAGGCCCAGACATCAGCCAGGAGTAGGCCGGGTAGTGAAATGGAACCAAAGGGAATGGCGTGTCAAATTTGGTGCAATTTGGACATAAAACATGTACAGAAATTAAAATAAAAACATTTATAAAAACTTCTGTGTGTTTGTTTGTTTTTTGCATTCACTCCTCATAAGTTAAGAACCTGTCATACTTTCTCAGCAGCTTCATTAACCAATGCTATCTCCTCACTTCCCTCCGTTCCTTTGCCAGCTGAACTCAACATTTGTGGGAGACGACGAACTGTCTGATGCAACTTCTGCGTTGTGATTTCTCATCTCTCGATGTGTAACTCATGAGTCAGTTTCCTTGTCTATCGTTATACTTTCTGCACTTATTTCCTTCTCTTGCAAAAGTGCTGTGCTTTCAATGTTCCTCATATCTCCACCTGATGCAGTCATACCCCTTCGAGACCTCGTGTTGTTTAAATGAAAAGACCTGTCCTGTAAATTACCTCCCTAATTTCTCCATAATGTGTTTGTCTTTTTCTGTTGCAGGCAGAGGCTTCCCGCCAAAAACGTGTACTACTACCGCTGTCCTGACCACCGGCGCAACTATGTCATGTCCTTTGCCTTCTGTTTCGACCGAGAGGACGACGTATACCAGTTTGCCTACTGCTACCCCTACACCTACTCCAGACTGCAGCACTACCTGGGCAGCCTGGAGCGCAGAAACCTGCCCTACCTGCAGAGGGAGCAACTGGGACTCAGTGTGGTGAGTTGGGAGGTGGGAAGTGCTTTGAGCAGGTGGAGGAGAAACTGTGTGTGGGGGGTGGTAGTGGTTATGGCTGGAGCAGGGAAGTCGAATGGTGAAGATAAGGGGTGGAAGGGTTGTAGTGTGTGTGTGTGTGTGTGTGTGTGTGTGTGTGTTCAGGATAAGAAGACCCAGATTGGTAACTTAGGTGTGCCTGCCGGTCATAACTTCAGCCTCTCGTGTTATTATTAGGATTGTTGCACTCTGAGATGACGGACTGTAAGCCGCTGGCTGTGTGTGCATGTTTGTGTGAGTGTGTAAATGGCTCTGCGTGTAATCAGCAGAGCTCTCACCTCGGCAGTAGGAGCTAGTGTATCATACACGCTGCCTCCAGTCTTGTCTGCTCTTATCAAATAATTGTAGGAGAAAAACTCATTAGAAATGCTTGAGAGATTACGACTTTTTCTTCTGTCCTCCAACATTTTTCAGAGAAAAGCTTGCTGCAAGGGGGGCACCATGAAAGTACAGGTATTTGTGAAGAGCACCTGACCATAAAATTCAGACAGTATGGTGAAAAAAAGAGAAGAAAAAAAAAAGGAATGGCTCCTATAAAAAAAAAAAAAGATCTAGGGACCTGCAGTTACCATAACACTATTAAATTAAGTATTTGAGATTCTAATTTTGATCATATTTCAAAACCAGCTTCAGTGCAAATTCAATATTGAAAAAAGAATGTTATTTTTTTTAAGGTTTAATATTTAAGATCTAAGCTTTGGTCCATTTTGTGATTACTGGTTGTAACAGCAAGTGTGTTTCACTACAGGTCCCCCAAATTCTGTCAGAAATACAACAGAAGAAGAAGAACTGGCATTTCTATTTATAAGGCAGCAAACCAAACTGTGCGCTAAGAGTAATCATCACGTTATGGTGTTTTTATATAGATAAAAGTCAATAATTGGCCCTTTTCCATTATGCTGCAAGTAACCAGGATTTGATCACATGATGCATGCTTGGTGTGAGTAGCATGGCACATTAGAATGAGTAGTTCAGCACAGTCATTCCCAGAAACTGGATCTGGACCTACAAATGGATCACAAAGGATTTTATTAGGGTCGCCAAATAAATTTGCTGAATTTCTTCCATAGTCTTTTATTTAAAATGTATATCTGCAGTACACCTTTGAGCCACACGAGAGAGCCTGCATGTTCATACAGTTCTGATAATTGTAGCCTATATAACATTCAATCAAATATGAAAGTCTACCGTACACTCAGTTTGTTTAACTGATGAGAGGAAATAATTAAGAGGTCTTTAACTCTGCCTAAATGTATTTATTTGGTATATTTATAAAGTACTTAACATGTGTATATGTTTTCAATAACACTCATTAAAACAAAGTTGAGATTTATCAAACGTATATCTTTCTGAAATGGCTGGTCTACCTATTCAAGGACTAGTCAAATGACCATGGAAACCAGTTCAATCTCTGTTTTACTTCTATTCCTCTTTTTTTCGGTTTTGAACTAATCTTCCCTCTCCATCTGTACAACTACTGTGTCATGTATGACATATAGTAAATACGAAGCTTTACAGTGCTGCTTGCATGTGCAGCACACATTGCTTTATTAAGCCACATCATTTCTCTGAGCGAGACCAGAGAACAGAGAGAGGACAGACTCGGTTGGTTTGGCTCACAGAGTAAGAATTAGTATTCATAGTCATAGAGAGGTTTTATGGCCGTATTTTTCTCTTTATGTTCTCTGGGCCTGGGTGGCAGACAGCTCAGCCCCACCCTCTCATATCTCTTTCTCTGTCTGCTCCCTCTCTTGTTGGTACCCTCTTCCCCTTCTCTATCTCAGACACAGATGTAACTCCACACACACGCACACACACACACACACACACACACACACGCGCGCGCGTGCACACACACGCACGTACAGGTCAGAGGGGAAGGGATGAGAAGGGGATGAGGAAAGCTTTCTGGCTGCATCAAAGTTTAAAGACAGATTGCTACCGTTTCTAAGGCAGGGTCTTTGCAGGGACACCACAGTAGCTTTAACCTTCTAATGGGACAGTTATCTCATAAGGATGGAAATAAGAGGCAGGGCCATTTGCACTGGCATTCTTCTATCTTGCTGACTAATTTGTTTTCTGTAATGTATTCCTCTGAACAAAATCACTGCTGTCCAGCCTGCACTGGTCGACTTAGATACTGTAAAAAAGGTCAGCTCTTTTTAGTTTTCTCCTCCTCATTATGAGTGAAGAAGTGTTTACTAATTTACAAGGCAGGTATGTTTTTATTATCTTACTCAAACCAATGTTCAGTGCAGAGTGAAAACAACATTGAACCAGACTGAATTCCGCTGACTTGCATTGTTAGAAGTCGGTTTAATTGAGAGAGGCAGATAGAGAGACAGAAACAGGGAGAGAGATGTAACAGCTCTGGGATGAACGAAAAGGGCAAGCCAGAAGGATCTGAATATCATTTTCAGATCAGCACTCAAATCTCAAATTCTTCACTTTAACTTGTTTTTCCCTTCCAATGGAGACTTTACAATTTTGCCTTTGCCTGTTTAGGAAACTGACTTTCATATCACAGCGGGGGTGGTAACTCCACAGGTTTTTTCCCTGCTGACCATCAAACATGATGAAATCTCACATTCCAAACATCAAAAGAAAAAGAGATACAAGAGCAATGATTGGTTATTGGTAGATGAGATGGAATATCCTGATGCTAATACATAGCAAGTTGTCCTGGAAAGCCTGGAAACCCCACTAGCTTTCTGTGAAAAACCTAGGTTGGGTTGTTTGATGCCAACCTTGATTTTGAAATCATTATACTTCAGCATTGTCGTCCAATCTTGTTTTTTTCAACCAAGGAGTACTGACAAAATCTGTTCATATCTGAGCTTCTGAGTCTATCATACATGCTTTAAATCCTCAAGTTTAGATCAGCATTGGTTTCATAACTGGCAGAAATTAGAAAATAATTCACAAACTCCAAACTGGTACAGAACGCAGCAGCTAGACTACTAACAAAAACCAAGAAAAGAGAAAATATAATTTCCCTTGTAATGTCTTGACATTGGCTACCAACTTAATACAGATGTTTAATTTTCACTCATTAGCTTTGAAGCACTTATGACCTGGACCCATGCTATATCTCTGAATTACTGTGCCCTTAGAAACCTGCACAGCCCTCAGGCAAAAACAATTATTTAAACGAATACTTGTTGTTAGTTATAGACATTTTGAGAAATATGCTTAATCACTTTCTGGCTGAGAGTTAGACGATATCTGGCGTAGTTAGACTTTGCACGATGTCTGTGCATTAGATATAAGTATTGAAAAATATTTTTATAACCTTGTTTAATTTGAGTAAATTGTTGTTGTGTGTATTTGTGTGTGTAAATGGATTATTTGATTAATAGCTGGTTGTGATGAACCACAATACCTAAACACACAGGTCCTTAATACACATATAGACACACACACAATTGTTCGTAGACACACAGACACACAGACACACACACACACACACATACAAACACACACAGTCCACACAAAGATACCAGAAGAATTTCTCTTTTTCCCCAGAGGAGAGGGGTTTGGATTCTTCCTGTTCCTGCTCAGCAGGGTTCATGGCCCTTCGTCTGTTCCTCTGGTCCCTGTCTGTCTGAACATTTCCTTTTGTAGACCGTCCTGACAGTATCTGAGTAAACCTCCCTCTCTCTTTCTCCCCCTGAGGCTCCCATGTCCACAAAGACACAGAGAAAGAGGACACGCGTTTGACCTGCTCCAATACCAACAAGCTTTTTTGAAGAGATGCTCACTTGCTTCCTCCTTTTAAACTATTTCCTCATTTCTGTATGGTTCTCAAGTGTCCCCCAGCCATCTAGAATTGAAGCACCTTATTTGCCTACCTTGCCTGTTGACAAAGCAATTTTTTTTTTCTCACCAGTGGGCAGTGTCTGCCCGGGAGTTTGCGGAGGCAGCAGTTTGAGTTTTCCTTCTGCTGGCCCCGCTGGGAAGGGTAGGTCTATGACATTATTAGTCACCTCTGACACAGCACAGCCTCTGCCTGTAGACCAGATGGAGAGAAAGTGTAAATGGGAGACTTCAGGGTGGGAGAGTGGACAGGCCACACACCAGCCTTAAGGCTGTCTGAGACTTTGCCTGCATGCAACTTAAGAGGCCTAAATCCTGGCCTGCTATTATACTGTGACTCTGTTCACATACCCACATCAAGTCAAACTATTGATCTCAGAATCACGGCGCAGAGATGTCACATCCACGCAGTTCTTTTCTCGTTTTTCTTTCTTTTTTTTTGAAATCTCCCAAATCAAAGCAAGATTATGATAGATCACTTGTACTGTGTTGAAGAGAGTCAGTGGTCACTGTCAGCTGCAGTGACTTAACATTACTTAGACTGTTGTGATTGAATTTTAGACCTAATCCTGTCTGCTATCAGTGTTCAGGTACCATGTCTGCTCAGTGGGAGTGGAGTCTCGAAGAACAGGGTTTTTCTGTTTTTTCTTTTTTTTTTGAGCAAGAGGAGGGGAGTGGAGTGGGCACTGCAGCTATATCTGCCTGGCTGCCTCTCTCTCTCTCCTTATCTCTATGTTTGTACACTATGTGCCAAGATCCAATCAATAGCCACTCCAGCCGTGGAGAGAGGAGAAGGTCAGCAGCCACATTGGAAGAGCTAGGCAAACTGATGGAGGAACAGAAAACATAGGAAACACACCACATGCAAGGCGTATTTCTTCTCTCAGGTTAATGAGAGATTATTATGATGTCAGCCTCCCAAAGACTCTCTACAATATGAAGCACTCCCTTTAAAATGTGGATATTAAATTAGAAAAACTACAACACAACATGTATTTCTCTTTGTCAGGTATAGAGGTAAAATCAGGTACAGGATTAGGTATGAGGGGTCAAATTTGGCTTAAAATGTTTTCTTTTGTATTAAGAAAATGTCATAAGACATTTGAAAGGGAGTGTTCTACACTGTGCTTTGAAACAACGAAATCACAATTACAGTTTTAGTGTCATGGGCATTTATTTCATCATCACATTTTGTGATGTGTGAAAAGTTTTGACATTGCATCACAACCTTGTTCAGTCCTGATGTAAGCTTGCTTGAAGCTAGGGTTAGCAACATCTTGGAATCAGCAAAAGTAAGCTAGATTTTGAAAGTATCCATCCGAAAAAAAACGACCCAGTGTCAGAAACCCTTTTCCAATGAAGGTAAAACTAAAAATCGCTAAAACTAGCAAGAAAGTTGTCAAGTCGGGTGAATGAAATCATTGGACAGGCTTATTAAAGTCCTGCGACAGCCAAAGATACCAGCTTTCTTTCCCTTTTTTTTGTCAGAGAATTTGATTTAATGGTTGTAAAGACATAAAAAAATATATATAAGGTCTCTAGCTTTAACTTCTAAGAATATAAATATATAAGACATAATACTTGAGCTGTAACACATTAGGAGCAGCACAATTTTGACACAGGAAATTTTCACTTTTGTGCAGAACTGAGAAACTGACAACATTCAAATCTTCTTCACATCAGACATTGTCATCAAGTAATGTGACAGCATGCAATCTGGCGAAGTGCCAGTTTTAATTACAGTAACTAATTAATGCCAACTTTTGGTGAAAGCGGATGAGAGCTGAGTTCTTGACACTGGAGCTATTCTGTGAATGGTTTGTAATGAAGAGAGCCCTCCAACTACTGACTGCCTTTAAAGGCCAAAACCTGAATAGCCAATCAGCACTTTATCATGTGGATGAGGTGACACTGCAAAGTGAAACCACATGAGAGATGGCCACTTCTAGAACATCCACTTTGTATTTAAATAGTGAAACTGGCTTCTGTTTACTGGCAGGACAACAATGCATTCAATCATACAGTTTATAGGGAAGCAAAATATAATGTCAATACTTTTCACTACAGCACCACAAACATATGAGACAGATGGGGCTAGGCAGACGATTAGAAATGTTAGCTATATATCCCCCCCAAACATCGATAGTTTTGTAGCTTTGTTAGCATATATTCAAGACAGACATGAGCACTTCACCAGTGAAGCAAGCTGGCACCACTCAAGTAAGTAAACCGCTCTTCCCCAAGCGGCGAGGTAAACAGCTCAAGATAACAGAGGTTTTTTTTTTCCTTTAGTGGCAGACTGTTCATGAATGCATTAGCTGTGGCCTAAACATCAAAGAGGGGGGAAAAAACATTTTTAAAAAGGAAAATGCAAGAGAAAAAGACAAGGCAACTTAAGGAATACAGCTATATCAGCGGGTGGAAATTTAATTTTCACTCTATATTTCTTACTTCCACAACTTCTGATGAAGTTTTTCTTTGTGTTTGTCTCCTGCTTGTTGTCAACTTTCTGGGTCCTTGCATTACCCCTTTGCCATTTTGTTCCCCTGTTTTTGCGTTTGTCATAAATTGTTCACTGCCGGCCTCGGGAAGTTTTGTATTTTCCTTGGCAGCAGCTAACAGGTATCTGGATGAAAGAGCTAGACTCTTTATCGTCTAATAATATGTTAATCACTGCCTACGGCACGTCAGCGTCAGAAATTCCTCAAAGATTGAAAAGGTCATCATTGTATCATTGCATGTTTCTTGGCAACAATTCCTGTTTTCGTGCTGCTTTGTATTTCGCTTCATTAGTGAGTGACCCTTATTCTATCAGCCCAACGCAACAGTATCTGTAGTCTAGCGCAGGAATCTGAGAAAAAGGTCGAGGCGTGACTGTCCTTTGGCCCCAGACAGTCGACTTTAGAAGGCTGGTCCAGAGGGAGCAGAGGATAAGCAGGTTTATGATCTATGTCCTTACATTACAGTGCTGCATGGCCTCTTATCTCCAACCAATGGTTCCCCCAGGATACTAGATGCTTTATTACGCATCCTGCATCTCTCCCATGTCTCTGGCGATCAAGAATGTGGTAATGAGAGAGAGGTGGTGAGAATTAGGAGGTGGTGGGGAGTGCATTAGCGTGGTTGTAAATGCGTACCCATACTGCGAAAGGGAGGCAGTGTGGATTGGGTGTCTGTGCCGGTGGCGTGTTCAACTTTACAGTTTTACACAGTGCAGGTCAACTGTGTGTCGTGGAAATATGGGAGATAAATAGATTAAAGTATCACAGGTGAAGCTCGCCGAATTTGATGGCGTGATGTTCACGCAGCGCTGACCCCCTTGTTGATCCTTATTATAATGTTGGCACAAAAGCACACAGATTTTGGGTTACTCAGACAGAGATAATATTTATTTTGGAAATTGGAACGTATTCACACCTTAATGGCTTAGCGCTCTGTCTCTCTTCTCTCCCCCCTCTGCTTCTCACCTTCTCTTGTCTCTCCTGCCTTTCAGTGAATAGGAAGGGAGCAAATGAAAAGTTCTCTGAATGGTCGATGTCTACGGGCCTACAGTGCTGTGAACCGGAGTTCTGTGAATGGTGGATAGTTGAGGACCTAGTTTATGAAATGAAAGAGTAAGAAGCATGTCATTTCATACTGAGCCAGTGCAGCAGTCAGCGGACACATCTCTCTGCCTCCCTTTGTCTTTACGTGTCTTCCACCTCTTTGGTTCAGAGGCAAATCTGCTCGCATCCCTGCAGCAGCCGTCTATCTGCCCTCCTTTGCCAATGGATATTTACTCTGCCGGCTTCGTAGATGACGCTAAGGATGGAGCACTCATTTGGGTGTCAGGACTCGGGACCCAGGGGGACACAAAGAGGGACAAAACAGATAGCATTCAAGGCTTTTAATAAATCAGAATACACCTTTCTGACAGTGTAATTGCTTTCCATTGCCCCGGCAAGCAGGAAAAAGAAGGCAAAGAGGGGAGAAAACAATAGAAAGGAAAAGACAGGGAGAGGAGAGTAACGCAGAGCGGGCTGTACAGTAGATCATTTATTTGGAGGGAAAAGAATGAAAATTAATGAAAAGAGAGTTGCTCGCCCTCCAAAGGCAGCCAAGCTTGAAATTCACTTTGAGGGAAACTTAATTTGTTGTAAATGGGCAAAAAACATATTACCGCGCAGCGCATAGAAGGGCTGCACGGTGTGTCCGTCTGCTGCGTCTGTCTGTCGGCATGTGTTTGTGGCAGACGAGGACGCTATGCTCTGAATAGCTCAGCTGAGAGGAGGGAAACACAGGAGCCTGTTAATAACTCCAGTAACAGCATTCTCTTTCTACATGACTGCTCTCCAGCACTCCCTTCTAGCACGTCTGAATACAACTCCAGGATGTGGAAGAGAACTTGTCAAAAGTTACTTGTAAGGAATAAAGTTTGGCCTGTTCTCATCAGGTGCACGCGTCTGTTTGTATGTGTGTGTGTGTGTGTGTGTGTGTGTGTGTGTGTGAGCGCACACATATGAACTTGTGCATATGCTTTTTTTCTCTGCCCCTCGGCTTGAGGCTCTCGACATCTCAGGAGTTCTTGAGTTGTCTTTATCCGTTAAAGAGCAACCTTCAGTTTAGTGTTTTGAAGTTTGCTATCTCGTATCAGGCAGTACCAAGTAAGGAAACTAGCGTGCAAAGATCAGCCGCTAGGTCCGTTGTATCCCACATCACGGGACATAACCCCGTATTATGTTAATGGTGTTCACCGCAAGAGCGTAGGAGAGAGAGGCTGTGATCCATGCGGTCACGCCGATATGCCGCACGTTATGTAACACCAAGGGCAGGGAGACCCATTTAAAAAGGATGCGGGTGGCATATGAACATGATAATCAAATAGCAGCAGGTGGTAAAGATGAGATGATACATTTAAATTTCATCTTTTCACAGTTTTCAGGTGTCGTCAGAGACATATCCATTCCAGTGAAAACAAGACACGTAAAATGTAATGGTACTTGTTTACACAGAGCCGTCGAGCATTGGGCTGGATGTGCCGTTTGTGTGCCGACTTGAAATGGAAACCGACTAGTTTGACGTGAGAGAGGCAGGTGGTCCTGAGCCCTGCTACCTGTTAGGAAAACGTCTGCAATCAGCACAAACACAATAATTTGCTATGACGGAAAACGGTCAAATGTAAAAAAAAAAAAAAAAAAAAGTCACTACGGCCGATGCATGCGCAGTGCAATGTCGGGGACACTGTTCCTGACGCCTCCTTTTTTCTGCATTACCTATTCAAAGCACTGGGACATTTCTGGGAAACCTGTTTAAATGCAGTAAAGATTTCAACCTTCAAGTTGCTCTTCAAGTTCATTCATTCGTGCTGTTGTATACAACACAGTCTGTGCACGCAATAATGTCTGGCCGCAAGCTAATTTGTATGTTGCATGTATATAAATATTGGTATTTCTGCAGGGTTAAATTACTTTTGAATCCTAGATACAGAGGATTGATCCAAGCCAATATGTTTAGTGATAAGCTGCATGACTGACAGCTCATGGTTAAACCGATTGCATACCTGCTGCAGTTTTATCATTGCCTACAGTTACAGACCTTACCATCCAACAACTGCATGTGATAGGGATTCTGTGAAGCAGATCAGACGTCACATAATATCAAATCCTTGACTTGAGCTCTTAGCTTCCATTTCTTCAGCGTCCCCCTGAAGAGGGGGAAAGGGTATGAATGCTTTCTGCTCTTACATGCCAAGTGTTTATCAGAAGTCCTCACTCTCAATATACAGCACTCACTGATGTCCTCTATGGTGCATAGAAGAGCTGAGATTGATATGCGGTCTAGTACAGTATACTGGCTGCATTGCTTGGCTGTAGCACTTGAGCACGAGATGCTTAATTACACTCCAGGCAGGAAATGGCAGGGAATGTCAATAAACTGAATATTTAAAGCACAAATCAGACCTTTCATGTGTTATTTCCAACCCTCTTTAGGCCTTTGTTGCTCTCTCCAGTCTATTGGCCTCTCACCCAACCATAGGCAAGGGCCCTGACTCTTCACCCTACCCAAGGCTCAGCCCCTCTGACTCTGGCCAGCCACTCGGCACGCCTGGGGGGCCTGGAGACACCTGATAACTAACAACTCCAGCCAAGCCACTGGCCTCCCCACGCCCACGCAGGCGTTTACTCACCACAAACAAACACCTCGCTCTCATTCTAGACAGGTTTTATTTTTCCTTCTCTTCATCGTCCCACTCCCCCGTCACACAAAATATATTTCCTTTTTTCTTTTATTCTCTCCTTTTTTTCCAGAAGTGAGAAGAGAAAAAAAAAGGAAGGAAGTGACAGATCCCATTTTTCCTCCACTTTTCTATTCTCTCTCACCTCTCGTTTTCTTGCTCTACCACTGCTGCCCGGTCCTAGCCTTTGTGTGTGTGTGTGTGTGTGTGTGTGTGTGTGTGTGTGTGTGCGTGCGTGCGTGCGTGTGTGCACGTCTCCCACATGGTTGAGCGTCAGCCTAAGTGTGAGAGAGATGGATGCCAGAGTCCTTTTCTCTCTCCTTAGGCGCCATGTCTCTCCTCTCTCCTCTGCCGGGCTCGTCTGCACCTGCATATTGTGATATAGTGCCTCTGTTCAGCCAGTCGATTGCCTTTAACAGGACTGGGGCACACTGGCCAAATTGAAAGGGATTGCGGCCTGCTTTTCATCAGAGTCACATCAGAGCAGGGTGCAGGGTCCATAGGGCACAAGGGGGCATGGAGGAGGTATGACGGGTCTCTTATTCTTTTATACTTTCTATCACAATTTCTCACCCTAGTACACTTCCTCTCTCTTCCTCTCCATCTTTTTATGTCTCATTGTTTGATGCCATCTGATGGCTGTGGAAACACTTTGCAGGAAATGAGTATTCTGTTTCTCATCAATCCACTCCTCCATTTTCATGCAGGAGTTCCTATTGATAGCGAGGGAGAAAGAAAATCAACAGCAGTCTCAAAGAAAAATGTCTTCTTTTTCCATTTGTTTGCCGCTTACTTTTGAGATATGTCATATACGTGTGCCTTCCCTTTTCAAGTTTGCGTCTTCAATTCTTTTGTGGAAGACAGCATTTGAAAGGACCCATTTCTCTAATGAAAAAAATCCTCCGTGTGTGTGCTTTAATGAGTTAGCAACGCTTACATATACTTTCAGTGGAGTGGCAGGTAGACACACAAATATGCAGACATGCTTGTCAAGGAATACCTGAGAAACGAAAGCTCATTCCAATACAGATATTAGTATTAATAATTAACACTCAGATGCTAATCATGTCAAAAGGAATCACAAACCATTAATACCATTCAGGCATTTTTCATTAGGGCCGAGCTAACTCCAAATGTAGTTCACAGTGTGGTGTTTTCTGAGGCTAAGACCCAATCGCAATGTCCACACTCACAGACTCATGGACTTGGAGACGCATTCCTGCAAGTCCGTGAAGGGTTTAGGGCGGTGCCACTGTTTGGAGAAACAGTCAGGAGTACTGACACAAGAGCAAATGTACTGCTGTGGACAGGGCCATCAGCAAAACATATATTAGCCAGCAAAATAAAATCCCCAACCTAAAAAAATAAATCTATATCTGTTCAAGTGTACGCTATATTTAGAATATTTTCCGAGATGGAACTGAACTGAAATTGAAACTTATCTATACGGTTTTTGTCAACAGAATGTTCTGACTTTGAAGAGAGTTGTAGCTTTTAGTTGAGTTCCCTGTTGGACAGGGCTGTCTGAAGGCAAGATAAGGCAGTGAAAGTAAAATAAAATAAAAACAATTGTAGATAATCTTTTGCCATCGCCACGGTAACGTGAAATGTCGCTGCAAAAGTGCTTTCCCATTCATATTTATACCATTTATACCTCTCAGACTCGGTTATTTACCAGGTGATGTCAGTTTAGTCCCTGGGGGTTTGAGGGCTTAAGGCTGCATGTTTTCTGCAAGCATTTTTTCATTCATATATTAGTACTTTGTCAGTTTAAGTAAATTTATACAATCTCATTTTGGTTGTGATATCAATTTCTTCCGTAGCTGTATCCTGTTACAACCCGCTGCTCCTATATGGCCCAATTTCAGTTTCATCGAATCAAATCAGTTCCATCTAATGTGATCCAATTAAAACGATGTCTACATTCCACATATCTCTCTGCTTCAAAAGTTAGCAGTGGCAGGGAGTGTACTTTTGTCAGACAACTCAAATCATTTGAAGTTTACTTCAACCCAATTGTCCATCTTGAAGGATAGAAAATGAGTGCATTCACCCCACTGCTTAGGATAATAAATGGACAATATCCAGACAGATTACTAGCGCCAGTTACACAGGCCAGTGCCTGCATGCTAAGTTCCAAGGGGAAGACTTGACTCCAGTGACTGATGGCTTCAAATAGCAGTGGATGTGTGCATGAGTGAGGAGATGAGACGGCTTACCTCCTTCATCCCTCCTTCCTTTTTTCTCCTCCTTCCTTGGTTGCTGTGGAAACGGGTTCCCCTGAAGTTGTTAAACTTTAGTGCCCACATGACAGTCTCACAGAGACGTGTGAGAGCATTGAAAGAGAAACCATGCATGCACACCCACGCTCACAGGAAGACACACATGTACATCGAGACATACACTTGTACACCCAACACACACACACACACACACACACACACTGGCAGTGTCTTGAGAAAAAACCTGCCATCTGACCTCAATGTTCAGTGCCTTTTCTCTATTACCTTAAGGAATGGCGAAGGGAATAGAAGGACCAGGATTGAAAGAGGACAATAGCGAGGGCACTTGAAAAGGCAGTAACCTTTTCCTGCTTGGTGTGTGTCCGATAGAGACTCCCTGTAGTATGCCATTGTGGAGCTGTCAAACTGGCTCCCTATGAATTCAGTGACGCTCGAGAGGTACATAACGCCTTGTCTAGGGCTCCACCAGTGTCCATCTTCATTCATGGATCAATAGTTGTCTTTATTTTGGATTCTTTCTCCTTCCCCCCTCTTCTTCTTCTCTTTCTCTCTCCTTCATCCTCATTCGTCTTTGACAGGGCAGCCCTAAATGTCTGCTTTAACTAGCTGCTCACAGCCCTCCTCAAAATACATTTACATACACATCAATCACGCTGTCAAAGGTAAAGGCATGACGCCGTGTAAAAACCAGAATTGGATTATGGCCTTGTCTCATCCCTGACACTGACTGCTTGGCTGGCTGGCTGACTAGACTGTTGATGCACAAGTTAAACGGCCTGAATTGTTATTGGCTGGTGTTTTTCTCATAGTACTTAGTGTGTACTGCCATGCATGTGCACTGTGCCAAACAAGGTCTGTAATACCCAAAGAAATGTCTTTTTCTCTCTTCCAGTAAAGCATATTCAAGTGTCCAACTTTGGCTTATAGCCTTATTTTGATTGTACAGTGAGTATTTCTTAATGCAACATAATAATTCAGTCAGACACTGAGAAATTGAGCATTTAAAG
Organism: Ophiodon elongatus; assembly: GCA_016806645.1. Classification (NCBI taxonomy): domain Eukaryota; kingdom Metazoa; phylum Chordata; class Actinopteri; order Perciformes; family Hexagrammidae; genus Ophiodon; species Ophiodon elongatus. The sequence goes on along the minus strand of JACSYO010000771.1, from coordinate 1,092,832 downwards.
TAATTATTCAGTAAGGAACAAGGATTCTGAAGAAGCAAAATTTGGCTGAACTGCTGAATCTCTGAGAGCCAGTCATATTAACACTTCTATCTCATAGTTTTCACGTGTGACGTCGGCCCAGTTTACGTTAGCCACCTTATGTGTTTACTGTGCCACTAAACAGGAGCTGTCTGTGTACTTTTTGATAGTTTGTTTTTTGGATTATATCCAAAGTGGCAGAAACAATAAAACGACCTGCACCATTGTCTTGCGTGTCCCCCACCCCCGCGGCCAGGAGACCACCGTGCCTGGAGGTTGGGCTCTGGGAAATTAATTTAACCAACACAAACCCAAGCGGCAGGAGTCACAGCGGGCTGGTGGCCTGTTGGACCTAACGTGTACCGGCAGAAACAATAAGTTCAGACCCTGGTACTGGTGTTTGCACCGCTGGCTGAATTTGAGATAACTACTAACTGAAGGTCCGTCTCCCGGAGCTGCTGCCTGCTCTCCACCTGGCAAAGCACCACCCCACCCCCAACACCCCCGGTGGTGGGGAGGACAGTATCATCACATTCTGATGATACTGTAAGTTTATTGTTTTTATGCCATTCTGGCCAGATGTTACACATTGCCCGTTATCCAAACATATACATGAGCTAGTTAAATTACTAAATACGAATACAAAAAATGTAGGACATCCAATGAGGAGCTGTGTCAGCAGACTGCATCAGCATTAGTGTATCAGCAGAGTAAAAGAAGTGTCATGGCCACGATGAATACCTGCATGAATATGATTGGACGTTGCTAGTCAACTTGTATCAGCCGATAATTATCTGATCAGTTAAAGCAAGCGCGACATCAGTGTTCTGCCTGAACTAAAGTTATGTTCCATTGCCAGCTGTGGGTTTTATAGGACTGACTGTACCAACATGTCTGACGACTGAGGATTTATATAACGTACATGTTTAGGCATGCAAAAAAAAGGATAAAAAGCTATAAAAAATAATTAAAAAAAGGATAAATTAACCAGCAGCATTTGGTCCACTGAATATTTTCTTAAAAAAATGTAAAGGTCCTCTGAATTTAAGTTCAAACAGCAGAGCCTGAGGTTAAGGGTGAGGAAAGTGAGGGGAGGGAGTAACGGGTTGATGCAGGAAACCCTCTGTGGCCGGGGTTTGAAGAGGAGCAGCATGTATCACCAAGCCCATCATCACGGCTCATTTGAGTGTTTGATCCTCGCAACAGCTCAACGCAGAGTTCATACCACCCAAGGGTCGCGTCTCTGTAGCTTATATTAGCAAACATAGTATGGTGAGAAAGAGGAAGCTTAACCCCTGAGGTGCTGCCATCCACTGATGTATAGCCCCCTTATTCCCTCTCTCAAACGCTGGTAATTAACAAATACTACGGCATACTGTAAATGCTATTTTTGCACTAATGTGTGGGCAGGGTGAAAAACATCACAGGAACTCCAGTCTGTTAATTAGAGTGTATTTATGGCAATTAAAGCCTCTGCTTCTGCCTGGGAGAAACCAACTGAAAGAATTCTTAATGTCTGACCCTGAGATATGTATCATTTAACACGTGCTGCTGTGAATACCAACACTACATGGTTTCAGCTGAACCATGGCTCTGTTGTTTTCAATCTCCACAGCTCGGAGGGTTTGGAGTTTGAAAGTCAATCTACAGGTGGATGTAGACTTAATATGGTGTCATAGAAAGGTTGCGACTTTACACCATTGTGACAGTTAAATGTGACGATCTGCCCTATGTTTTCACTCTGTTCACTGCATTATGCTACTGTCTCACGGCAGGGAGTTTGACCACGAATATTTCACTATCCAATTACCAGGTGAAATTGGCTGTTTAATTTTACAGCCTCGATGAAGGCGCTCTATCAGAATGATGGCCATTCAGTTAGCCCCCTAACACAACCCCAGGCAGCCTGCTCATCTGAGAAAACTTTCTCTGTCTGTGTCTGTGTGTGTGTGTGTGTGTGTGTGTGCGTGCGTGCGTGCGTGTGTGTGCGTGCGTGCGTGCGTATGTACGTGTGTGTGTTTGTGTGTGTGTTGGCAAAGTGCACTGAAAAAAGGCACTGAAGAAATATAAATCAAGCAAGGTGATGATAACTTTGGCGTTGACACTGTGATCCATCGTCTTGCCTCCGCACTGACTGTTTTCATTTTAGCCAGCAGCACGCTGCGACTGAGAGGCTTTCTACGAAAATATAATTGTTTAGGAGTAATGAGCTGGAAAAAAAGGACAGAGAAAGGGGGAAAAGCAAGAGAGAGAGAGAGAGAGAGAGAGAGAGAGAGAGAGCGCTTGGAGAGTGACTATTATGGAGAGAAAAAATGTAACGCACAACAGTAAACATGAATGACAAAATGGTAGCATGCATGTAATTATGTCCTCCCTCCTTCCAGTACTTCTGTCTGTCTGTGCAGTCAGACTGGATTAATTTATTAATTGTTGGAGAGCTAGTTTTAACCACACCAAGCTGTGATATTGGTTTGCTCGACAATGCAACAGGGTCTAAAAAAACAACATGTTGTCATGACGAATTGGCAGCACAAGCTTCATGATTTGCTCTTTTAATGTCTTGTCCTATCGTTTTCCCCCAAAGTATTTTTCCTGTCAGATGTCTGTGTGTGCATCCATTTTGGATCTGTATATATAAAATAATAATATTTTGTAAGTGTCCTGCACAGTAAAGTAAATGTCTTTATTAGCAAGAATCTGTTGACCGGAAGGCACACTGCATGTCCACCACCACAGGATATGTTAAAAGTATAAAATGCAACAATTTCCTAAAAAAAACAACAACATGTAGACTGATACAAAAATAATTCATCTCTTTCGTCACTTATGACCCACTAGAAATGTGTGGCGGTGTCTGCACAGACCCCGCCCTCTGCCTGTATTATCTCTTAACCCCACAGGGGAGTGTAACCTCCAGCCAATAAGCAGCGTCAAACACAGCTGCTGTGTCGCGTGCCAAGGCTAAAGGTATGTGGCACTCTTTAGCGTCTGCTTCAGGGTTGTTACGTCGCTGTGTGTTTTTATGTACTTACGGTGTGTCGCTATATGAGTGTGTCAGTGACCGAGTGAGGACACAAACCCAGAGAGAGCAGACAGGCCACACACAGCAGGATGAAGCGTGCTTTGGGCTGCATGCATTCAAAATCCGGCACCTTCCCTCAGGGTTGTGAGGAGGTTTGGATAGGTTTATTTGTGCTTTAGGACGTAACCGCCATGAAACAATGTTTAATTCTTCTGATTCACGGCTTTGTTCGCACCAGCGGCTGCCACCAACAATGACTACATATTGCACATTTTACCTTTAAGTAAGTTCACCACTTTGCAGTTTCGATTTACTCCATTTTTGCTTTGACTAGCAGTTGGTCTGCAGTCAAGATCTCCCTTAGATACCCAAAAAAGAAAAGGACAAGTGAGCTGGGAGGAAAATAATTTTCTGACTGGAAAGTCACAGGACATGTGTGTGCGAGTGTCAAATAAAGAATGCTTTCACATTTCACGTTTTTAAATCTTTATTACTCTGTAGCAACGTTTTTTTTTTTTTTTTAAATAGATGGCTCCAACATGACTTTGAGGGCCACTAAGGGCAAGGAAGAGTGACCAGGTGGAGCAGATAACATTGATTTTGATCAAGACTGAGGAGAAAGAGATGCAGAGAGAGAGAGAGAGAGAGAGAGAGAGAGAGAGAGAGAGAGAGAGAAAGAGAGAGAGAGAGAGAGAGAGAGAGAGATAGAGAGATGTCTGCAAGATATCAAACTTTCTACTCTTCCTCAGATCAAAATTACAACCTGAGATGGGAATGAGAATTTTAATTAGAACTCGGGGCTATCTCATCTCAGAGTGTGTGTGAAGCTAAAAGACTAATTCCCACCACACATTCCCACATCCCCCACCCCTGCCTTCACAGGCCACTTTGTCCGTTATTTAATAGGCTCTTTGTTATCTATCTACTTGGGTTTGCCAGGTACTTAGAGCCCCTCCATTGGAATATTAGGTATTCTGATGAGGCCGGCAGCTGTGTGCTCCACGCAGATGGCGCCTGCTGTAATCAGCACTCTCAAAAGAACGGCTCTCATATCTCCCCCAAACTTATCCTTTTTATGATTACAAAACACAGAGCCGCAAATTGTTATGAACAAGATAGATATATTTACTGGCAGCATAAAATACAGTGGCGCCCAACAATTCAATCCCTTTCAGGTTGATTCATATTGCTGAGTGCACTCTCTTAGATGAGGACATTTGGTAATAGGAACCATGAATAGCATTCAAATGCGCCCTCTCCAAATGGGGGTATTATGTGATAGAATTGGTAGAAATGGGGACCTTGTAGAAATGCTCTGCCGTGTGTTCAATCTGTTTGTCAGTGTGGTCAAGGACATAGCCTTAGCATAGGGTGGGCTGCGATTGATGAAATCAATTGGTTAAGAATCCAACATCAGCACAAACACAACCACAAAAATACTTAAGTGTGTTAATAACACTCCAAAACATACAAGTGGAGAATCATACAGCATCGGTCGTGTCGGTTATGTAAGATGTGTAAAACCATCCAGTTTGCATTTTCTGTCTAGACTAACTCCAGATTTAATTTACACCAGATAATCAGTTAGTTTAATTACACATGACTGAACATGCATGATTTAAGCAGGAAATAAGAGACACACATGTAGCATTGCATTTTATTTTTTGTTTGTTTTGTATGTAAAGTATTTGACTTGCATTTATAGCTGAAATCTGGAGCTGAATGTTGATTAAATAAGAATAGCAGGAAGAGGAAAGTGTAGAGACCAATTACAATACAACACCTTTCATGGATACCATGATGTATTATTCCCCAATCCCAAACCCCACCCTTTTTGTACGTGTGTGCATTTGAGTATGTCCAACATTACAGAGAGTAAGCGTTGTCTGGGACCTTATCAATGAAGCGACTCAGCCTGTAATTAGCGCTATAATCACCTCCCTAATTCAACCACTGCTCAGCGTCTCACCCACCGCGCTGCTCCTCTCCCACTCCTCTTCCTCTCCTTTCTTTTTTCCCCATCTCTCATACTTTGTTTCCAAACAACCCTCCTCTCTCATACAGCCTTCATCTCTTTCTTAATCTTGTTTTTTATGGTGTCGTCTCTCCCTTTATTCCATCCCTTTCTCCCTCCTTCCCTTTCTTCATCCCAACCTGACACCTCTGTCCTTCACCCTTGCGGATCTTAAGCCAAATGAGTGAATTCTTCTCATTAGTAGTGCATTGGGCCAACGTGCCCGGAGGGAGACAGAGCGATCTTAGTACTGAACAGCTCAGCAGAGCTCTGAGGGGTCAATGAGCTGGTTAAGGGAGTGATGTTTAATGCTAGACTGGGGGATGGGGAGTTTTAGACTTTCTTTCACTTGTGCCAAGTCGATTTACTACATACTGTATCTATGGGCAAGTGGGACCGTATGCACACACAAATGGGAGTGTGGTCGAAGCATATAATGATATTAATTATAAAGCACTTTTGAAAACAAAGTTACACTATTCCTATCAGGGTAAATAAAGTACAACAAAGTCATTAAAACCAAAAGAGAGGCTGGACATTTCCAACAGTCCTCAGAGATCATCTTTATACAAAAAGACCATAATGCCAAATCCATTATTACTAGTTTCCTTCTTTTACAAGCACAGAGTGCTTTTTCAGTATGCATAATAGCGACACAGCCAAAAAGGCACTTAACAAGAAAAATAACAAACTGTACTGCTAAGCAAAACAGACTAACCACATAACCAAACAGTAGATATGCTTAAAAACTAAGAGGAAACTACTTTTTGTTTAAAAATTAAACAAGCATCCTTCAGGGAGAAATATGGCATTGACTGTCATGAAGGCTCATACAAAGACTTACCAGCCTGCAGAGTATAAATAGGGGGAAATGTATGTGAGTACATGATTGACTATAGAAACAAATTGTTATTGCTGCGACAAACAACAGAGTCTGATGGACTATAACTTTTGGATGAATTTAATATGAAATTCCACTTTTTTTTAAGATTACCCAAATTCCTTGGGATTTGTCACAGGCTATACTTTACTCATTATGAGAAAAAAAATATTTTTTCACCGAAAATATGGCATAAATTACTGTATTTTTCTAAGCATATGTTAATGGTATAAGACAGATGTTACTCTGTGTCTGTTTGTGTCTATTTGTGCATGTGTGTGTGTGTTTGTGTGTGTGTGTGTGTGTGTGTGTGTGTGTGTGTGTGTGATGCATGTGTGGATACGTAAGGTTGTGATTATTTGTGTTGGAAAGAAATCAGTAGGAAGTACAGCTGTCTATCTGTGTTTGGGTACGACTGCCAAAAAAAGGCCTGGGGAGATGTATTGTGTGTGCACACAGACCCACACAGACCATAATGCAGCCACCATGGGGGCCACTTGGCATGTAGCCGTTCTTTCGCTGTTCTGTAATGTGATTTGTCCTGACTATTGATACCCAAAAACGCCCTACTCTCCCCTCCTCAACCCTCTTGTTAGCCCCCACCCACCCCACTTCACCCCCACTTCCAATTTCCACACTAACCCAATTAGCATCTCGTCAATAATGCTCAGCATTTCATTTTGCTGCTTTAATTAACAAATTCAATTTGCTCGAAACTGCTGTGAAAACAAATTAAAAGCACAGCAAATTAAAAGCCCTCAGTTCCAGCGGATATAGCTAAGGTGATTACAGATGCGTCAAACGACTGTTTTCTTGTTTGTTTTATCTCGGGAGAGGAAAAGAGACTACTGAGAGGAGGGGAGACCTTGAGCGCGATGCTCGGGCAGTATCAGATCTGGAACTCCAAGGGAGGCGAAACTAGACCTGGCAGGAAGGAGGTGGAGCGAGGCAGGGTGGAGATTGGTGTTGGTACATCCTTTTTCACAGGCACCACTACCCATTAACAATAAGGATACTGTCTCAGTAGACGAACACCTTTTATAACATACATAACATGCATGTTTGAGTCTTGAGAGATGCATTGTTCACAATAACCAAAACTAATAGATTGATTTTTTTTGGGGGGTAAGGATGGCCAACTTTTCCCTACAAGTTCCACAAAGTCAGGTGGATGAGATTCGGCCTAAGATCACGAAGGCTCATGGCTTCCAGTGACGTAGGCAAGGCAAGGCAAGTTTATTTGTATAGCACATTTCAACAACAAGGCAATTCAAAGTGCTTCACATAAACCCATTAAGCATCAAAACATAATGTAAAAGAAAAGAAGATTTAAAAACAATTAAGAACATTCATTTAAACATTAAAAACAACATTAAAAACAGTTAGTAAAACATTAAAAAGCTAAAAAATAGAATAAAAGTTGCAGTGCAGTTTAAAAAATAAAATACAGTAGTGAGATGCAGAAATTGATTAAGATCCTTGAATCTGGTTCAATTAAAGGCAACAGCAAACAGAAGAGTCTTCAATCTGGATTTAAAGGAGTTTAGGGTCTCAACAGACCTGCAGCTTTCAGGGACTTTGTTCCAGATATGTGGAGCAGAAAAACTGAACGCTGCTTCTCCATGTTTAGTTCTGACTCTTGGAACAGAAAGTAGACCAGTCCCAGATGACCTCAGGGGTCGGGATGGTTCATAAGGTAGCAGCATATCAGAAATATATTTAGGCCCTAAACCATTCAGTGCTTTATAAACCAACAGCAGGATTTTAAAGTCAATTCTTTGTTGGACAGGAAGCCAGTGCAAAGACCTCAGAACTGGAGTGATGTGATCCACTTTCTTGGTCTTAGTGAGGACTCGAGCTGCAGCTTTCTGACTGACGTTTTACAGAGACCTGTAAACACACCGTTACAGTAGTCCAGTCCACTGATGATAAAAGCGTGGACAAGTTTTTCCAAATCCTGTTGAGACATAAGTCCTCTAATCCTTGCTATATTCTTCAGGTGATTTTGTAATTGTCTTGATATGGCTGTTCAGGTTGAGGTCTGAATCTATAACTACACCTAGGTTTCTGGCTTGGTTTGTGGTTTTTAACATCAGTGATTGAAGCTGAGCGCTGACTTTCAATCGTTCATCCTTACTACCAAAAACAATTACTTCTGTTTTATCTTTATTTAATTGAAGGATATTCTGGCACATCCAGTTGTTGATTTGTTCAATGCATTTACTCAGCCCATGTATGGGATTATAGTCCCCTGGTGATATAGTTATGTAGATTTGTGTGTCGTCTGCATAATTATGATAATACACTATGTTGTTTTCCATAATCTGAGCCAGTGGAAGCATGTAGATGTTAAACAGAAGAGGCCCCAGTATTGAACCTTGGGGAACACCACATGTCACCCTAGTCAGCTCTGATGTGGAATTAGAAACAGACACAAAGTATTCTCAGTCCTTCAAGAAGGATTCAAACCAGTTAAGTGCCGCGCCAGAGAGTCCTACCCAGACCTTTAGTCTGTCTAGTAGTATGTCATGGTTGACTGTGTCGAATGCAGCACTGAGATCCAGTAATACTAATACTGAGATTCTGCTACTGTCTGTGTTTAAGTGGATGTCGTTGAAAACCTTAACAAGAGCAGTTTCAGTACTGTGGTGCTGTCGAAAGCCAGACTGGAAGACATCAAAACAGTTATTTACAGCCAAGAAGTTGTTCAGCTGTTGAAAAAACACTTTTTCTATTATTTTACTTAAAAATGGGAGGTTTGATATTGGCCTATAATTTTTCATTATTGCAGGGGCTAAACTAGCCTTCTTTAGGAGTGGTTTAATAACTGCAGTTTTTAGGGCTTGTGGGAAAACACCTGAGAGAAGGGAGGTGTTTACAATCTGTAGAAGATCAGTGGTCATGCAGTGTGAAATATTTTTGAAGTAGATTCCATCCTGATCGTAGAAAAGTGGAGCTGGGCTCTATCAATGCTGGGCCATGTCATCAATTATGTAATTGTATTGGCCAAAAGACGGCATGTCTGCTCTTTGCAGATGACTGGTAACTCAGCATGTCCTGCTGGTTTCATTAAGCGTTATTTCCAGTGAATACTTGGGAGGCTGACTGGGAAACAGCTGGAATTGTAGCCAGCATCTTCAAGTCTGAGCCCATAGAACCCTGGAAGAAAATGCTAGATATCCCCCTTTAGGTTGAGTGTGAGTTGCATAAAATCAAGATCATGGAAACAAGAAGCATAAATTAGTTTCCTTTACTGTCCAGTGTGTTGAAACAGGTTGAGAGATATTCAGTGGGAGCTTTGCATTGAAAATTGAGAATTTGAGACGGTTCAGGCCACTCATCAGGGCACTGCTCGGAAGCCTCCCTTGACAGTAATCTGCTTATATCCAACTGGGGAGAGACCCGTGTATGGAAGGGTTAATGTATCACATCTAGTCTGGAATGCTTAGGGATCCCAAGGGGCAGCTAGAGGATGTGGCTGTAGAAAAGGATGTCGCTGTTTAAATTCCTGCCACCAAGGGTAAACCTAGGCTGGGGCTGTCCGCGGGCTCAGCCCCAAAAGTAAAAGTAGGCCTACTTATTACGCTGAATGGTCCATTTCACAATAATATATATTATATTATAGCATTATAGTATTGGTCATAGATGCATTAATGTGTTAATACCTTTAATGTTGGAGCTGGTAAATAACTATAAACTACAAGTTTATTTAATATATCATAATGTATGATTAAGACATGTAATGTGAACATAAGTAAGGTTCTGACAGAGTGCATAAAAAAACATGAAAATTGCACTTGTTTATCAAGAATTTCCCTCAGGGAGGAAACCCCTGGACCCCTCTACTTGAACAGCAGAGAATTGCCTATTTAACCCCTGCCTGCCACCATGACCCCAAAGTAGATAAGTGTTAAAACAATGCTGAACTGAAGCGTCAACCGTAGCCCACAAACCAATGGGAGACGTCACGGTAACTACTTCTTCTACGAATTCACTCCTCATGATGTAATAATCTTAGTTAATGTGGTGGGATCGTATTTTATCTCACGACATATTCTATGAATAGTGTTATTACATTTTAAAGTTTTGAATGTGCTCTTTTTATTGTGTGTGTGTGTCTTCTCCACCATGTGCTGTCGTCCTGTCTTCATTCTGTCTACCTGCCTGCTTTTCATGTCTGAACGAAACTGATAGCTTGGTTGTTTGGCCGCCTTGGGAAACACACAGGCCTCAAGATTCCCAGCAATCAGCAGAAAGGCAATGCCACATATTAGATCTCATTCTGGCTGCCATCCCTGTCTTGCTGTATTCCGACACGGACGGGTTACACAGAAGTAGACCAGACATGCTCAACAACAGCACCACTCAACCTCTTGACCAGCCCAGTTCACACACACACACACACACACACACACACACACACACACACACACACATACAACTAATGGAACTGGCTGTAAGCCATGTACCTGTGATGGTCAATGCAGCTTTGTTTTGCTCCGATGTTAAATTGATTTTTAGGTTCCAAGTCACAAGGCGCTGGCAGCAAGCTGACCCTTTCCTGACAGAGAGAGAGAGAGAGAGAGAGAGAGAGAGAGAGAGAGAGAGAGAAAGACATGCTGTACCTCATAACTTTCTATCACTCCTTCACGGACAGGCTCAGTGCTGCCTTTGAGTTTCCTCTTGTGAGTTTGTCCTCTTCAAATGAGTGTCCTTTGAACACCGTCCCGCTCCATTTCTTTTCATTTTGCCATTTCATATCCCAGTATGTCCTCCGTGCTTATCATCTCCTCTGTTTTTCTCCCTTCCACTCCCATTCGATAAGCTGTGATTAGAAGTCATCAGACAGCAAACAGTGCATCCATCTGGCCCACACATCAACATCTGGAGAGGGTGTTGGCTGTTTTGACATGGTGAAGAGACACACATATCTCTCACATCTTGCCATTTAATTGTATGTGCGTGGTGTTTTAGTTTGCCGCATTTGTGTTTCAGTGCATCTCTCTCACACTTGTTTTCCCCTCCCTTTCTCTCCTCCACTAGCAGCTAATTATTGTCCCGCTTAATTACCAGAAACACAGCAGTCCAGCCTGATTCAGCTTTAAAGAACTATTCAGCACTCCATCCCGATACCTGATTGAACTCAGCTAAATGGAAAAGTTATGCTAGAGAAAATGCTTTAGTCACACAACATTTTGTTTCATTTCTTTTCTAATATGTCTCTCACAGTCTGGTTACTTGAAGATAACAGGCATTTGAATTTGTTTTGGGGGATATCATGAAAAAATATAAATAACAGGTTCTGAAATGGAAAAAGACGGCAAGGCGCAAGAAAAGGAGAATTGTTCCACGGCTTGCACACATACGCATTCACCACTCTTGTTGGATCCATAATGGCAATAAACCAATAGGAACATACACGTCTCCTGACCTTCAGCTCCAATTAGGCCCTGAGGAGAGATGGGTGAACTTTTCAACCTTACATCTTGTCTATTGATACTCCAATCGGGTTGGTCTGAAGACAAGGTGATTGGCGAGTCAATATTTGCTGTTGAGCAGTAGCACAAGTTTCAGTCGCAAAACTTTAAAGGGTTGTTGACACCACAGAAAGGAGTCCCATATGGAAGAATCTAAGTTCCATTTTCCATCTCTCGCGGTTGATTGAAGACCCCAAACAGAAAATGATGGAAATATAAGACTATAAAACCAAGGTGGATTTTCCAATATACTACTGGCATTGGAGTGCTTACTAAAGATAACAAAGTTTTTAACACACAGCAGAAGAGACCACACACTGTATGAAATAGAACAGCTGCTCTCTTAAACTTGTTGATGAAGGACACCGTAGCCTCTATTTTTTTTGTACTGTGATGCAAGACCAGTAGTAGACTGCACACATTCCACTGCCAATGCAACGAGAATTATCATTGATGACGAGACATCATTTCACATGAATTACTTTTCACATTAACAATACAGTACCTTTTAGGAGAAAAGAACAATCCTACAGAAAATGCTACCGCTTTGTAGAATGATAAAAAGTAATCTAGTCTAGAAGAATGTTGAGTATGATGTGTTTTAATTGAGTAATGCTCTCCACCTGTAATGCTGGAACAACTAGGCCTTGATCTCTGCTCGGTAGTGCTGTGGGGTTGTCCTGAATGTGTGTCTGCCGCTGGGAGGGCATTGATTCGGCGTTTGCTGGTAAATACCAGGTCACTACACCTGCACTCCATCAGTCAGGGGTCAATCACAGCCCAATGGGGAAATGATGATAGGACAGAGTCCTTCTCTGCGTGTGTGTATAAGTGCAATTGTGTGTTGAGGTATCAAGTACGCTATCAGTGTCCTCAAGTCATTGATTGGTCCCCAGTGTCTCGATGCTGTCATCGATTCTTTGCCAGGTCACAGAGGAAACTCTTGGCTCAGCAGGGGCTCTTGGGTTACCCATTTTGGCACACATGTGTGTGTGCCTCTGTCAGGCAAAGGCACACACACAATATGTGCAAAGCATATGGTAAAACTAGAACTCTACAGATTGTGAACAGTTGGACGGTTGCAGTTAATTTAATTGGCAGCTATTTTCAGCCAAATCCACAAACCTTCCCAATAATTGATGCTATGTGACCAAATAAGTTTATTTTTACATCTCACATTTTCAGTGATTTGGTTCTATTCTGGATAACTCTTGTTCTTGTAGAAGATCAGGGAATGTATTGAATGTTGTCCAGGGTGACGTGGCCCCTCTTATAGAGCCAGACCTGGCACCTGAAGGGAAACTCCCCCCGTGGTCACATGGTCCACAGGGGCCAGCCAGGCTCAGCATGAAGAGCCTCAAAGAGATGCACAGGCATCTGGTGTGATGTCCGTTGACCAGCAGACAAAGGCAGATGGCTCATTCTACACATGTTGCTGGCTCCGGAACCAAACAAGTTGTTGAAGAACAAATTCAGCACACCGGCCCAGTTTATGTCCACCATAGACCACCTGACATTGGGTGCCTTGTATCCAGAAAGGCTTTTCAAGTTGGCTGTCACAGGCAGTAATGCACTTGTCAAACTTGCACACTGTCAGTCGAACGTTAATAACACACCTACTTTAGCGAGGCCACTAGCCACCCTATCCTAAGAGCAGGCACTAAGGGGACATGTTGTTAGCATCCGGTTGGCAACACTGCGCTGGGCCGCTTTTGCCACCAAGTTATTGCCTTTTAAAGTGGAAGTTTGAGTATTGGAAAAGAGACAAGTGGGGCGCCGTGGTCATGCAGCCTAGACCCATGGGGTCCATGTTCAAAAAGCAGGCGACCTGACTATGACAGAAAGCTGGAGGAAAGGCTGCTCTTTTAATTGGTCTTCATGAATATTTCATGAAATCAAGATGAAATTGAATCATGTTTTTAAACTGCTCTGAGACAAGTCGGTGGCATGGCGTGAAGTGACTCGTGCGTGTGTCTATATGACTGCATGCTCGCATATTCATGTGTCAGCATCAACTACACGCAGTATCTTTGCGTGCCTGCTGTCGTGCACGTTATCAGATTACTGCAGTGTTAGAGGGAGAGCAATAACGGCAGCAGCAGGGAGGGCCGTGTGCCCTGTGCAGGTGGCCGCGGCTGTCCTCTCCCTGCGCTCAAGAGGAAGCTGCTCTCCGCTCTCAGAAGGAATAAATCTTTTATTTGGTTTGTTGTATTTTTAACCGAGGGCTCCTGGTCACGCAACAAAGCCTGCTCTCCATCCCCTCTGCTCCCATCTTCTCTCTCCTCCTCTCAGGGCCACAGCAGCACACATTACCTGACACTGTCATGCAAGTGGAGACACGATCACATTTCTGCTGGCAAGTAGCCATTTCGCTACCGAAACGGAATAATGGTGAATTTTGTTCTACTTTCAGTGGTTCTTGATTCTTCTGGCAAGTTTGTATCTGCTACATTTTGTTTTTCATCTACAGGTCAAATCCATTCAGCGCATTTATCGATCTTCAACTGCTGTTTTACATTTTGTGATATTGGGAAGCTATGCGTTTTGAACAGCTGTGTTCCTCTGACATTATGATGTAACCGTTCTTTGTGGGCGAGACAGCCACACCCAAATGTACCCTAAAAAGCTCATCCCATTAGCTCACGCTTACCTCACCTCCCCTCTTTGTTACCAAGGGACGATGACTAAGATGCAGTAAGACACACAGACAGTGCTCCAGATCTGGGCAGTGTGCGTGTCTGTGCGTGTGTGTGTGTGTGTGTGTGTGTGTGTGGGGTGGGGGTGGGGGGTGGGAGGGGAGGGGGGGGGTTAGCTGTGGGAGTATACACAGAAGTGAAACTGGTGACTCAGATTAGGTGCCAGATGAGGTAGACAGCAGAGTCAAGAGGACCAGAGGAAGATGGAAGATGAGTCAGGCTGTTTACAACGATTCTCCCGCTCACCAGCCCATCAAGCATCAACCCCTGCCCTGACCCTGGATATATGATAGGGGGGTGTTTATGTGTGTGTGTGTATGTGTGTGTGTGTGTGTGTGAGTGTGTTTATGGTTCACAGGAGACAGCAGTGGGACTGGATGCAGATGCTTGTTTCCTGTACGTGACCTCATCAAGAGAGCAGAAGGGTAACACTAGGATCACAGCACACGGCAATAATTAATGTACTTAGCAAGCTGTAATGTCAACGTTGCATTTAAACAAAAGGCCAGTAACCCAACATACTCATATTAAATCATATTCATTCCTTAAAGCAGCTGTAATCATTATTGTCATATTAACAATAGATCCCGTGATAACTTGTGTGTGAAAGGGGGTCGCTTGTCGTGAAGAACACAGAGAATTAGCATCCCACTCTGCTGGTCCCCTCAACTCTACGGAGGGTTTTTTGCATCTTTCAGCCCATTGGTTTGGTTCCGATTTTCATCTGTACTGTTTGCTTTCACTCTCACAGCGCCGTTTGCAGCCACAGCAGGCAGCAAGCTCTAAAACCCCCTGTACACTACCTGCTCAGCACCAAACAGCAGACGGACACAGTTAGCGACTAGCTGGGGAACATAGAGGAGTATTTGGCTGCTAAAGAAACAGACATTTCCCTTAGAGGCTGGTGGAGAGTCAAACAGAGCAAAAAAGGGTGTCACCATTGGACTTACATTTGTTTGTTGCCAGACATATGACTCCAAATGAATGCTAATGTTGCTAGTGTTGCTTATTTGCTGGCTGTGTAACTAGGCAATGTAAAGTGACCAAAAATGATTTTAACTGTTGGATTCAGTGTACCATTAAGTGTGCCTTTGTGCTAGATCATGGTGGTAATGGTTTATTAATTTACAATAACCTAGTTCTACTATTACTAATAATAATAATGATCTTAATTTTATTACATTGCATTGTCTCGATAAAACCATCCCACATAATATAATATGTCCCAGCTAATACATTTTTTTCTTTAAAAAAAAAAAAAATGAAACCTGCTCAAGTAGTTGGATGGAGGCTGTGTAATTTAGCCATATTGGCTTTAAATTAATTTAAAATGAGCAACAAAATTATGGCTGGGTTTTAGTTACACGCCCCCCCCCCCTCCCCTCCCTTCGTGCAATGGCTCTGACTCTTCTCCTCTCATTCTACTTCCCCACTCTCTCTTTTCTCTGTGATAACAATCAGCAAATATGAAAAGTAAATTCTGGAGGAAATATTGGCAAATGGGTTTTTGGTAGATTGTGCATGAATATTTAATTTAGTCATAAAATAGGGGATTTAGTGCATTAATGGCTTTTCCATTGCTGTCACTCCATTTGACCCCCCTCGCCTTCTTCTTCCCTTCCCACCCAGATCAGGATGGTGGCATTGCTAATGACCATATTTCTACTGATTAGAACATTATAGATTTCTTTAGGGGTGCGGGAATTATCAGTCATATAGAAAACGATATATTATATAAGAAAATAAGTTTTTTTTATATTCGAGACAGACTAATAAAGACTGAAAACAAGATAGTTTGATAAAGACATTTCTATACACTAAGCAGTTTGTCTTTTAGTCAGAATATCAATTTTACATTAATTTGAAGTCTTTGCAAAATTGCATTTTTCCACTTATGAAGGTATGAAGATCAAACTTATAAAGATCTGCACTCATAAAACATCCAAGAATAGAAGCACTGGCTTCCTGCTCAGATATCATGCCTAGTCAAATAAAACTAAATTATGTTATCATGTAACATTGTAGCCATTCTAAGATAATTTGGGACTCCAGTCTGTTGGTCTGTAGTATTGTTTACTGTGCTGCTGGCCAAAGAGCCCCTGAGTCCACACTGGCTGGCTAGACTACCGTGGCAGCTGGAGTGGCCGTCACCTCTGGCTCCCAACTGCTTCCTTGTTTTCTGACCTAATAACACTTCAACTGGCAAGACCAGTCTATATTCACCTGTGGTAAACATCTGTGTACCTGAGCCAGAGAGGGTTTTTTTTGTTGCAAATAATGATTTAACCTTCTTGGAGTTCTATCTAAGTATGCCCTACTGCATCAGGTCTTTCCAATTAGTATCTGTTAAGATGTCAGCCATGAAAAAGTATAACTTTGTGACACTCGAATACCAAAAGATACTGACTGAATAGTTGCATTCCCCTGTGTAGTGAACCCCACCAACCTGGTAGTAAACCAATCAATCATTTTATCAATAATAAATACTTTGTTGTGGGTTTAATCTGTTACAGCGGGTGTTTGGTCATTATGGTAAGTGAGAGGGCAGTGGCCAGCCACTCTGAGGCCGGGCTGGCCTCAACCAGGGTGTGATCCCTCAGCTCTTGGCTGTGTTTGATAAAGATTAATTCAATCCGATTTTCTGGCCTGAAATGCTTCTGCTAATGTAATTCTCTCGGTTTCAGATCCCCCCACTCTCACTCTTTGTGTGTGTGTGTGTGTGTCTGTCTCTCCTTCCCTCCTAAGGAACACTAAGCACCTTATCCATGTAAAGGACTAACAAAAGCAGCAGGAAGAGAGAGCAGTGGTTGCGTGTTGTAATTCTCTACCACAGATTCATTATCTGTGTATAAGTACTGGCAGGCTGAAAGGCGCTCACACTTTTCATCTGCTGGTTAGAGACTGTGTGTTTGTTTATGTGTGTGTGTGTGTGTGTGTGTGTGTGTGTGTGTGTGTGTGTGTGTGTGTGTGTGTGTGTTTGTATATAAAGATGTTTTTAAATGCAGTCTGGTTTAGAAGTTCCTTGACATGTTGTGTGCACATATGTGAGTGTCTTCTTGATTCCACACATCTACGGTCTTTTATATTCATACAATAATATGAAGTGAGAAATATTTTTTTCAAATGATGCTGTAGTAGTAGGTCTACTCGAGATTCACTTGCAGGGAACTGGAGAGCCAGTAGAGGGTGCTACACAATTCAAGTGATCAACATCATCCATTTCCAGAAAGTTTGAACAGGAAGGATCTTCATTTGGTTTTCATACTAATAAATATAATGTAGTGCTGTTGTAGTATACTTTTATTTGAATTAATTTATGTAGTGTACAGTATCCTTCACAGACAAGACAAGACATGCAAAAAGTAACAACATTAAAAACTGAAAAAGTGATGGCAAAAAAAGATGTGTAATAAGTTAGTTAACTGATGTACAGACAGAGATGATTTTGCCGAAGACATTTTAATTCACTTGTATTGTTTCTACGCTAAATAAACATGTGTGGTGTAGTATTTTCCAGTGTAGTTGAGGGTGTAATAGTGGCATCAATCAAGGTATCGTCTGTACAGCGGTAGTGAGAAGAACTAGTGGTGTAAATGTTTCTCTCTTATTGATTCCTGCTGCGGCGTAACTAACTCTAACTGAGAGTCAGTGGCCTCTACAGGCTGTAGTAGCTGTGTGTGTGTGTGTGTGAGAGAGCGAGTGAGAGTGAGAGAGAGAGAGAGAGAGAGAGAGAGTGAGTTGGAGGTTGAGGGTGGAGCCACGTGAGTGTTAATCTGTGTGTGAGTGAGCGTGTCGTGGAGCCCTATGATCTCAGCTTGTGCTCTTGTTGCTCTGTGTCTCATGTTGTCACAGTGACCTCTACTGCTTACATGGTCACCCACCTCAGCATCCACACCTCCTCCACCACCACACACAACGCACTAGAGCCATATCTTTATGGGTGTCCATACCGTGCCAGTATATAGGCTTAACCCATGGCAAAATACGCCAATAAACCTTCTTATCTAACTAATTCCAACGTTGTCGTACTCAGGAGGTATCTTGTTTCTTTTCTAGCTTCCCCATGCTCAAATGACCTTCCCTCGGTCACAAGTATCATTCGCCCCTTTTTGGTACTTGACTGAAGACTCTCCAAAAAGCCTCTGACACCCTCTTTTCTGCATAGAGTGGTATTGCTGCTGCATTTTGCAACTTTATAAAATGTATTCATTTTGTCCGTCTCAACAGCTTGGATTTTTATTTCTTACTCACTTGCCAGTCTCGATTCTATTCAATAAAACATTTGAATACATTAATATATATATATAAATATATATATATATATATATATATATGTTTAATTAATGTATAAAAAAAGCAATTTGTCCTACAAGAACATATAATAAATAAATAAATTACTTCTATTGCTTTACAATCGTGCATTATTCTCTATAATATAAATTTAAAGGAGCATTCCACTGTCAACGTTAATTTACTGAAGCCAAGGATCTAGTGTTTTTGGAGCTTGACCCATACTAAGAACTAAATATCAGGATGCCTTGGCTGCTTTGACTTTAGCGTAAAAAAAAAAAAAAAAAAAAAACTTAAATCTGTCAAGCACAAGACCCCCAGATTTGATGGATTTGCAATACTAAATCACTGAAGTACTCCTTCAATTTGAAGGAAATTAAATGTACCTGAATAAAAGTACTCGCACCAGAGTTAGCTGTCAATCTGTTGACCCTTTAACAGACAACAACAGTAAGCAGAGAACACACACCAAACCCCAACATAACCTATAAAGATAGTTCCCTTCTTACCTTTAACTGATTATTTATCTTCATGAAAGAAAAAAATGTCAGAGCACTACGACTCTATTCTTTGATTTTGCTACAATGTTGGTGAACTGGTATTTGAAGTTATTCCATGGTTATGCCCTTTCCACTCATATTGTATATTTTATATCACTCTGAGTAAGAGCATCTGCTACATATTAAATACAATAAGTGTTTAGTAGCCTATCAGAAAGTCCCACTCCAGGCATCACTGTAAGTGAGTAGAGAAGGAGTATGTGAGAGTCTCTTTGCTTATCCCTCTCAGCAACTGGTTAGTATGGTGTTTGAATATTAATGGAGTCTGGTCCTAAAAACTGGCTTTGACTGTGACCTAGCTGTACTGTGTCACACACACACACACACACACGCACACACACACACACACACACGCGCACACACACACACACACACACACACACACAGAGAAACCCTTCATCCTTTCCTAGGATGTGAAGATCTTCTCTCCTGAGGGACTGGTAGATGGGGAAGGCTGAGGTGTTGATTACTGCGGTACTCAACAGTCAAGTGTGTGTGTGTGTGTGTGTGTGTGTGTGTGTGTGTGTGTGTGTGTGTGTGTGTGTGGGTGGGCGTGTGTGTGCGTGTGTGTGTGTGTGTGTGTGTGTGTGTGTGTGTGTGTGTGTGTGGGCGTGTGTGTGTGTGGGCGTGTGTGTAGGCGTGTGTGTGTGTGTGTAGGGAGGCAGCAGGTTAAAGAGAGGGACGGCCAGCCATAGCGCCTCCTCTAGACTCCTTCTCAGCTGCTGGAGACATCAAGTATAAAATTGCACACTCTCTCAAAAATACTCCATCAAAACACGAGGTCACACTTACATGTGTGCGAGTGAGGAAACCACTTTGAAAATATAGTTTGTACAAGCTTGTAGATTCTAGACATTGAATGTTGAACTACACTTAGACCTACCTTAACAGAAGTACAGCTTTGTTAAGTTATTTGGAAGAAGTAGCTCAAACTATTTTGTAAAAATGATGGCACTGTGTCTCTAATTCAATATGATATTGCAAAAATTAACTACTGCGTTATGGAAGGAGTCTCTGCATTTACTGCTGTCAGCCAGTAGTCATACAGGACAGGGACAGCACCGCACATCTTAAAATGTCCAAAATAAATAAATAAATAACTTCCAGAAATAATCTGCATAGGGGAATTGAAGTGCTGTACTATCAAGCTACTGCAAAAGATTGTACTACTAAGCAGACTAAACCAATACGGTATACATGAGATTGATTAACGCAACATAGTAATTGATGACATTAGTCTAACTTTCTTCTGTCTTTATTTTCCAGCAACAACGGCGTCTCGACCTGTTAACCATCACCAACACGGGTAAGTCCCTGAGATCTTATGACTTCACTTTTGCCCACAGTCCGGCTCTCTACTTCACCATCACTCCGCCACTGATGTAAAACAGCACTTTGATGCTCCCATAGGAAGCCCAGCATCACTGTTCTTTCCATGTTTTTCATGTAGCATGCTCTGGGGTTGACAGAAACATGCCAGTAAAGCACCCGGTGTATTTCCCTCTATCCTACTTCTAAATGCTAACCGGGTTGGAGGCTGTTTTCTGGATGCTGCTTTCCGACACAAACATAGCTGCACATGAAGTAGGACCAGCGCAGATAACATTGTGCTTGTGCGGTGAAAAACCCTGAAGTGGAAGCTTAAACACAACTGACATGCTCCATGCTCTACAGACACACACTCCAGAAACTTTAAACCCACTTAGATACAGGTCTATAAGTCTCTCACATGTATTATTGGAGCCATGTCATGAACGTGTCTTATGATTTATTGACAGCCAGTTGCAAACAACATGAAAAATACTGCTGAACCTTTTATGTGCACTTCAAAAAGGTTGTCATTTTACCAAATGTGATCCCTCTCCCATGAAGTCCCATGCTCTACTGAAACAGCATTCTATAATAAACTGAGTAACATACATACAGTATCAAATATACTTTTCACTATTTTATGCAAACTTAACAGCAATTTTTGCATTTTGTGTGCATTTGTGAAAAGGAAGCATCTTACATGTATGTAGTTGTACATGAGCATTTCAGTAAAGAACATAAATATAATACTTTATCTCTGAGCATATTTATTGTTTGTTAGAGGAATTGCATATTGAATATCCAATATTCACCTTCGCATAGAGCATATAGTGCTCCAAGTTTGACTGGTAACATGTCACAAAGTAGTTGCACTGTTATAATTCTATGCCAGTCTCTTACTGTGGAGAGGCAGCTGCGAGAATGAGGGATCTGCTGAGATGGAAAGCAAGGAGAAATAAAACGGGGGAGGAGAAACAGATGGGGTTGGCGAGGAGGACACACAGACCCATATGCTTAAAATATCTGGATGATCTAATATGTTTTGATTAGAATAATGCCTATGTGATGCTCATGGAGACCGGGTTAATTTAGCAAGTTTACGTTGCAGCTGTTTCTTAAGCCCTGAGCGGAGGCAAGACTCGCCCCTGGACAGTTTGACGGTGAGAAAGAAAGGGCTGGGAAGTGTGGTCAAGTGAGACGAAGACATAAGGGAAGGATTAGATTGTCATACAGAATTATATGCTACCATGTGTCGATACAACAACTAATTTGCATGAAACTGACCTCAGAAAGTGTTAATTTACAGGTATTGTTCCTGATGGACTTGTGTGAAGAACTGTCACAAATTCATGTCCTCCAATTTCTTATGCCTTCCACGTAGCAACATGCTGCAATCACCAAGTTTCATGTTTCATGTTTTAGGTATTTTAACATGGTTTACTCGTTTGTTTGTCTTTGTCTCATTAGAGCTGAGGGTATTTCTCCTTATGCTTTAAGGTTGGTAAACTCCAGATGGGCAGCCAAATCGAGCCTCATAAAACCACTCCACACCTGACTGGGTGAATACTCCACCACTCGCTGGGCGGTGATTGCTCTTTGCTTCTGATACTCAAACTGGAAACTAAAGGGAACTATTTCTTACAGACTATCAACCAAAATAAAGTTTTAGAATCATGCGCTATATGTTATATCTGTAACACACAATTTAAATGATTGTTAATGATTTTCAGGATTTTTTAGATACTGCAGGTTACATCATCATGTACGACTCTTTTCCACTACTGTACTAAAGTCACAGGAAGTGTGACTTCCATTTAAGCTCCTGCTGCCTTAGAGCTGTCTCTGTAGGGCCTCGTTATAATGATTAAAGTGATGGCAAAAAAACTCTCAAACTTAGATGAAATCTTATGCAACACAAAAAGTAAAAGGATCCGAATGCTTTGCAAAGCTGCTGTACTCACCAAGGTTATTTTAATTTGGCCCTGTCTTTTTAGTTGGTTATCCAGTATGCAGCAACAAACTTAACCACTCCATGGTCTCTCAAAGTACCACGATGAACTTGCATTTTGGGTTGATGTTGGCTTTTGGAAAACCTCTCAGATTACTGCAGCAGGGACAGACGCACCGCAAAGCCCTGGTTCTGGTTCTCCCGTGCCGCCCTTCCCTCCAGCAGGCCCAGCAATACGGCCTGGGCCTCCAGCAGCGTGGTGTCGTAGCTCAGACAGCAGGTTGACGGCTGCAGCGAAGGCAGGTCGGTTGCTGCCTGAGCAGAAGGAGTTTCTGGTGATGCTGCTTTCCTAAAATAGTTTTGTCTGATTTCGTAGGGTATAGAACCCAATGACAGGCATTAAGAATAACTAGATAGAAAGAGACAATATTGTCACTGATGGTCTTGTTTGCTTAAGTCATACAGAGGCATCAGTAGTATGACATGTTTAAAAACTCCTTGTATCAACTTTAAATTATGTAAAATGGCACAACAACCTGACAAATACTGACTAAATAATTTTTCTTTTGCTACAAAGTTTTTACTCAGGTGATAATAAAATGCCCTGTTGAAATGAAACTGTTACAGTCACAATGACATCCCATTTAGTTAATCTTCATACATCTTTTTTCATGTTACTTTGCATCTCCCTCTTTGGATCAGCTTACAATGTATTCCAGTAGAACTACTCTCCTCTGGGGGTTGGTCTACACCCATGGAGGGACCCTAGATAGACTGAAATAGCTTTCAATTATTTCTCACTGAAAGGTTTCTTCCTCTGACCACTATAGAGCTCAGTGTGCTGTGTAAATTATTGCAGGTCATTATTCAGGCTGTTGTTACGTGTGGCCTTGAAGGGAAGTCCATTATATTCTTAACTTGGCAGACATACTTTATCCTGCCCTGCTGCTTATTATTATTCACGGTAGGTGAGTGGACACGCACACACGCACACACGCACACACACTGAACACGGTGAAGGTTATTATGATGGCTGTATGAAGAGCAGGTGAAGCTTTCAGATGAATGACTCTGATAGGGAAACACAGGCAGGACACCCTCTCCTCCCTACAGATTAAAGGAGTTTCCGCTCCCTCGCTCCCTTTCTCCTTGTCATCCTCCCACGAGGTGCCTTTCCCTCTGGTGTTGGCGCTTCTCCCTCCTCTCATTTAACTTAGCCTTTCTCATTATCTACCTGTATTTATTTCCGATCTTATATTATCCCACTGCCCTTTGTTTCTGCCCTTTGTGTTTTGTTTTATGCCCTCCTTTCTCTCTCCGTCATTCACCTCTCTTCGTCTCGTCTTCATAGCATTGACAGCAGGAGGAATCACAGGGTGTGAACAAACTAATAGGCTCAAGTGGCTTCGTAACGTGCTGTGTGTGTCTGAGAGAGAGAGAGAGAGAGAGAGAGATTCGATGAGGATTCTGCCCCTGCTGCTCTGTTGGCCTCTGTCTCTAATGGCGTTCATTAGCCACCCTGAGAAATGGTTCACACTTACACGTGTGTTCACACACATCTAATCGAGTGCATATGTACTTTACATAAAGCTCTGATGCGCGCGCGTAGCGGAGAACAAAAAGCGCACGGCATCCCTTTGCTCTCTCTTTCTCATTTCACACACACATGCACATTCACTCCCACACACACAGACCCACTCAAACCTCACTCGGCCCTCTTTAATTGGACACTTGAGCAGCGCACGGCTGCATCTGGCTCCTGTTGAACACAGCCTGACATTTCAGACTGCTGACCTTTCCAGCCCCGCCACAACTAAATAATGATTAGTCCTGGCAACTGTTCCACCACAGCAGCAGCCAGGTACACACACACACACACACACACACACATGCACACCATCATGTACGCATACACACAGGTGCGGGCAGCAGAAAACAAAAACAATAAAAACACCTGCATGGAAGGCTTTGTCTTTTCACCGAGAGAAAATGGGGTGCAGACATTGATTGGAGAGGCCATTGTCATTCTTTTGGTTTATCGATTAGATTGTCCTTTTCCATATCTGCAGTCAGCACCCAATAATGTGTTGTTCTAAATTAACTCTGCTTGCCTCTGTTTAGTTTCTCCTTTCCCCTTTATGCGCTCTCAGCATTACAGTGGAAAAAAAGGTCAATCATATTCATGAGATCTGGGCAGATTTGAGAGAATGTGTGTGTGTGTGTGTGTGTGTGTGTGTGTGTGTGTGTGTGTGTGTGTGTGTGTGTGTGTTTGGTTACTTGTGAACACACATTTGGGTTTGTGCACAGATCCGTGCAGCGTGTGTGAGTGTGTGTGTGTGTGTGTGTGTGTGTGTGTGTGTGTGTGTGTGTGTGTGTGTGTGTGTGTGTGTGTGTGTGTGTCTGTGTGTGTGTCTAAACTAAAGCGACGAAGCAGCGTGAAGATAATAGGCAGCTCTCAGATCTCTTCTCTCACTTTCGTCTTCTTCACTCTATCACTTCTCTTATTGTATCTCGATTTCCCTGCTGTTTCTGTCAGAACAGAAAAGAAATACTCTTTATTAGAGCCACTCTTTCTTCAACTAGTCTTTGTGATTCCTGCTCCGCTCTCTCCTGACAAAACCACTGTACATTTGAGGGCAGAGGTCACATTTTGCACAGCTTGCTGCTCACATCAAATGCTGTGTCTGAATCTTTCATTCTACATGTGGAAATATGTAAATTTAGCATGTGAGTGTGTGAGCATACGCACAATATGAACACATTTACTAAGTATGGAGCTGATGGTCGCAATCATAATAATTATTTCAGCCTTAGTTTTTCCATTGACAACCCCCTAGTCAGGGGGCTTATTAAAAAAAACATCAAATCTTCAATGTATATTTTGAAGAAATGGCTACATCTTTTGGTTTTCATGAGTCCAGTGGGGTATTCAGTGGATACATTGAATACACAAACAATAAAAGCACAGCTCAATTGTACGGTCTTAAATAGCCGTCATCACATTACAACAAAACTGAAAATGCGGTGGTGGTTGGTACAGTAAGTATCTTTACTGTCAGAAGTACATTTACTTTACACACCGCTGTAGCTGATAATACCCAGTTCTAGTTAGTGATGACATTAATTTGTAGGAATCTGCAGTGTGCTGAAGGAATCCCTCTTTGTGCAACAAATATCTCGATGAACATTCATGATGTGGACATCTAGTTAGTACTTTATCTTCTTTAGTTAGGCTTCAACTAATGATTGATATGCAGCAAAATGAAAACGTATGATCTATTTCACACTTCTACCAGTACAGTTTAGGAATTACGTTTTTTACCAGGATGACACTTACAGTTGCTCAAATTTCCAGGAGGAGCCAACAGTTAATAAAACAAACACACCATTTGGAAAACAGGGAGCCGTGGAAATTGGTTTGGCTGTTATTGCAGAAAGCTTAGCCATTAGCAACAAATTTGTTATCTGCCTACCAAACTTATTATGGCTGACAAAAAATGAGACAAGCACCAACCTCATTTAAAAATAAATAAAAAATTAAATAAAATTGAAATAACACATTATTTTTGCTAGTAAAACTAAAAACTGATATATTTTTTTCTTCTTGTTTTCTGTATGTGCAGAGAGAATTAAATGTTTGACTCCCATGGGCCTCACTTTCGCTAGGAAGTACCAGCATTAACGGTGCCTTTCTATTTGCATAATACGTGTCTGAAAACGGAGATTACTTCGAAGTAAATTGTCTGCAGTGTGAACGTGGGGTCAACAGAGATTTCTCTAATTTACACAATGCACCAGCCTGGCCTTCTCTCAGCCATTTAATAGCTTCTATTTCTCCAGATGAAAGTCTCTGGGCAGCCATCCAAACAATATAGTGGTATATCATGTATTTATGTCTTTGTTGTGGTGGTGCTATTGTTTTGAATATCATGTATTTTTCTTGGTCCTCTTGCAAATTGCACTCATGGAGTTCTGTCATAGTGTTGTGGCAAGAGTTTCCCTCCCGCCTCTAATGCTTGCTTTCTGAAACACAGGGAGAATATTTAAACTCTTTGTGGTGGCGCCATTCATATTTGACTTTGAAGAAAACACGTTTGTGTCAGAACATTAATCTTTCTTTCCTTATTCTTGCAGAAAAAAAGGAAAGTTAACCCCTTGTGTGTACCAGTTTCTTTCTTGTCCGACTGTAAAGACTTTCATCCGCCGATCTTCATCTGCCTGACCGATACCCATTTTGTGTTACGCTGATACGTACACTCATTCATTAGGCCCTCATTTTTACCATCGTTCTATATATTCTACCCATCTTTCTAGAACCACACATCTTAGAGTTGAGCAACAACGATCTTGCCAACAAAGTAGTTGCAGGGGGGAGGGGGGAGGGTGTAGAGGGTGCACTTCTGCGACGATGCCGTAGGTCGGTACAGCGTTATGAGCTGTAGGTGACATATGAGCGCAGTGCAGACAACGTCTGTGAGCAAGCCAGCGGGGCACACATGCACTAACATGCACTAAAAAGGCACACATGGCCGATCCGGCTATGTGAACAAAGCACAGAGAAGCTCTGGTTACGACACACACAGATGGAGAGCCACTTCATTCTCTGCTCAGGTTGACATTACTCCACTATATCTTTACATAGCAAATAGTTGAATACCATATAGTACTTTAAGTAAGTATGAGCTTCTTGCACATTTCTCCTAACCGAACCCCGAGTGCTTTCGGGAGTTGATCCAGGTGAGGTGGAAAGGTCTGAAACAACCTGTAGACAGCCTCCTGCTCACCACCCAGGCATGTGGTACATACCTGAGCTGATAGAAATCTCTGGGTGGCTCGATCACTGAGTGGTTGACTGGCTTCGGGCCGGGGAGCTGCAGAGATTTGTTTTTTAGTGGAGCTCAAGACTTTGCACCTTGAGGGAGGGAAGAGGAGAGACAGGAAAACAGAGAAGAACATTATTTATATGAAGAAAAAAAAATACTATCAGGCAGGCTTTTGTGTAAATGAGCAGCTGTGAAAACAACACTTCCTATTATTGCCCTAATTATATCCTTTCTCTGTGAATTTGCATATTTTATCTCCCTCCTCTTCATTATGGGCGACTTTGCCTCCATTTTGATGTGGTTAAAAAAAAAAAAACACATAAAACAAACAAAGAAGGAGATGAAGGATGGAGGGGGGTGTGAACAGGGGGAAGAGAGAGGGGTGCGTTGGCCGCTTCATATTGAGTATTTTCCAGTTGATTTTGTTAAAGGCTTCTCAGCAGCGTAGCTAAATAAGCAGCAGCATGCTAATGAATGGAGAACGAGTGTGATAATTCACCAGACGAAGAATGGAGGACTGTGAGAGATAGGGACCAGAAGGAAGGGTCAGCACAATATTGAAAATATTTCCAAAAATATTTTCATTAAACAATTATTTAAAACCTTTCTCTCGCCTATATGCCTGAAGGTTTTTTTTTTTTTTTTTAAACGTCAAGCATATATTGCTAATGCTTAGAGTAACAATTCCCTGTGTCGCAAATACGGTAATTTCACGCACTGTACACACAGTCAACTGTGTGTTTCATGTTTTTGCACGCAGAAAAGAGGAGAGAGAGAGAGAGTGCTAAACTCAGAGGACAGTAAATGACAACAGAGAAACATAGACTCCGTCTGTCCTCTTTCTAAAAGGGCGATGTGATGAAGGCAGTAAACAGGCTGTGGGCTCTGAGATTATTTCTTTGTCACCAGCAGAGCCACCAGTGTTGCTGAGCACTGCTGTGGAGCAAATCCTCCTAGAGAGGACTGA
Source organism: Ophiodon elongatus (assembly GCA_016806645.1). Lineage (NCBI taxonomy): Eukaryota > Metazoa > Chordata > Actinopteri > Perciformes > Hexagrammidae > Ophiodon > Ophiodon elongatus. Next base: position 1,064,826 of record JACSYO010000771.1, on the reverse strand, counting down.
TTGGATTTTTGTTCCAGGGAGCCTTTTGTGTTAGCAGCATAGGGACTAGATAATAGAGGTTGATGCCACTCTGTCTCTGTGTTATGGCTGGTGGATTGAGTTTTTGGACTCTGTGTGTGTGTGCGTGTGTGTGTGTGTGTGTGTGTGTGTGTGTGTGTGTGTGTGGTCTTTCTAAACAACCACAATGTTATTCACAACCTATTGCATTGTCTTTGCTTCTGGGCCTGCAGGATGCTAAATATCGGAGCATCTGGGCGATACCTGTTACTAATAGTCGGGCTTTACCGCTAAGATGAATTGTTAATATAATAACCCGTCACTCTGCTAAATTGTTCATATGAAAATATTCTGCGCAGGTGTATGTTGCCAGGAGATACTCACTGCTGCCTTGGTCAAGGTCGTTATCAGCCTTTCCTCAGTCTGTGCCTCGGCCCTTCTGTCAGATCTACGTGTGGAGCATGTATGCCCAATGGGTGTGTATGTAGAGGACTGTATGTATAAATACAAATTTTATACATTATTGATTTCCGTAGGGAAATTCTACTTTTAATTGCCCTGCTTTCACTGGCGGATCAGCCGTCAGGTTCAGCTGTAGAACAGCAGCCTCGGTCTTTCTGCAGGAAACTTCAGCGCAGCAGACGCTTGAACCCAAGTCCATTAAATTCAGTAAAGTCGTTATGCCACCCTGCTGTGATGTGCTGTGTGTGTGTGTGTGTGTGTGTGTAGGTGTGTGTGACTTTGCACTGACTCCTATTGGAGACCAAGGAATGATACAGATTTCCACAGGCCAACCGCAGTCAACAAGCCAGTTAGAGCCGACATTCAACAGAAATGTTTAATGAAGTGCTAATGTTTCCAACAGTGCACATTTTCGAAGTGATATTAGATTTTGCGATTTTGACAGAGTACAGAGTATGGTCTTCATCCCTGGAGGATAGCTATAGATTCATAGGTAATGCCATATATTGTAAAACCTCTGCAGATGTGGTCCCTTTATTGATGGAACAGGAAAAATTGCACCTTAAAATTCTCTGTACTCGTCTCTCAGAGGCGGCAGCTCAGTGACAACAAAGGTGTGGACCGTTGTCAGGCTATGTGTCTCAGGCCATTCTGCACCTGATTGCCAGATTTGTCTTGACTGTTTTCTCCTACACAGAACTAAATGTGTCTCAGAAGTGACAGAGAGATGGACTGTTTCCTGTTGTCACATCAGCTGGCAGAGGAGATGCCACATATTTACCACTGATTTGAATAGGTTTGGGTCAGCATTATTTTAGCTCAAACAGAGGAAAATGTGTTTGCATTTTTCTCACCGGAGTTTAGATATTGCTCGCTAAGATGAAAAACAGATTTGAATATGATTAAAAACATGCAGAAAAAAAAAGCTCTGTGGCATGAACAGATTTTATTGTACGTTGGGGACTCGCGGCTTTTTCAATAAAAATTAAAACAAGATTAATAAAAGAGCAGCGCATAATGGAAAAAATAAACGAATAAGACGACTGCTGTGTTTTGATGTGCTTTTTCAGACGCAGCAGCACATTCTGTATTAATGTATAAAGCTCAGAATCAATCTTACAGTAAGCTGCAGGAAGGATTCTGTGGAGGATTTTGGAGATCTGTGACATTGTTTGTCCTTGACTCATGTGTATGAGGTGGGTCTGTGTAAGGCTGGTTTCCCCCCTCCACCTCTCCCCACCCCCCATCTGATCCATCACCCCACCACCGTGGGTCCCCCATTCCCTAGCGGGGAGCGAGCTGCTGGGCAGCCCGGGTTTTATCTGCTATTATCTGTCAGATGCTGTGCACCTGTGAGCCTGGCTGCCCCTCCGCATGACGGGCGGCTGTGGTCGCTCGAACAATCCCAGTGGCTCCCTGCTGTCAGCTACAGCAGCAATGAGAAGTTCTCTGGCTGCCTCCGTCTCTCTCTGACAGCCACCCTGGAGGAAAGGGGAAGAGAAGCAAAGGGAAGAGGAGGAAAAGGGGGAGAAATACCATTAAGATGAGCTGTATTCCCACCGACCAAAGCCTGCCCACCAGCCATGTGCAGCAGCTCACCTGGCTGCCAGATAAGTGGAGATTAGAGGAGAGGAGACGGTGGAAAAGGTATTAGAGGCATAAAAAAATTCTCTGAAACCCAGGGACAGCTTTGATACTTTTAGGATTTCTTGTGTCGCGTGTGACATTTGATGCCGACTTCAAAAGGGCACAGAGGCGGACAGTCCGCGCTGCTCCGACACAGACGGGGCAATATTCGGTCTTTTATGTATTTTTGCTTGTTTGTTCCCTGTATCTATTGTTCGACTTGCTGTTGCCACTGTATAAATTACAGTTTTGTGAGTTCCCTATCTAGTTAGCAGAGAATAACAGTCTAGTGACAGGGGCGAGATCAATACAGGGCCGCAGTTGGAGGTAGAGCGGCCCTAATGAACTGAATTGACTGGTGCTGAAATATGATCAGTATTTCTTTGGTGGCCATTATGTTCCTTATGAGGGAGATCAATGTCTCGTGGGTGGATCACTGAGGATACACAGCATGGTGGCAGAGCCAGTGCTGATACCACTCTAAAAACGTAATGAGGGATTTAGTCACAATAAGGTTTGCGTGTGTGTGTGTGTGCTTTGTGTTCTTCTTTCTGTCTCTCTCTTTCAGTCAAAGGTCTGTTATTTAGGCCCTGCAGCATTAGTAGCTGATGTGCTTGTATGAGACTGTGCTGTTCATTTCATGGGCTATCACTTTTTAAATTGGTGAATGCCTTCTTCATGGTTGATTAGTAATTCATGCGGAGCTAATTAAGAGGCATAATAAGAGAAAGACTGGTGACGTGCCTCCAACCAAAATAGGAAAACGGTTTTACCCCGGACTGTAAACACTTGTGATTGATCGCGGTGGCACGTTGCCCATAAAAGATGTTTACGCTCCTCTGAATCTGTCATCGTGGAACCAGACACCCATATCTTCATTTTGCTCGGTGCTTTCCTGATCTTGGGAGCATCTTTCCAGAAAGTTGCCTTAATGATCCCTCCATCCCAGCTGTCTAATGCCTGGCATCGTCATTTTGCTGGGTCTGTTGTCTGTATGATGCCGCTCAGGCTGGTACCCACCCCTGCCAACCCTCATCACGCACACACCTGTACCAGCATCTGTCCATCCTGCAGATTGGCACAGGTGCTGCCTTTAGATTGGCGGTCTACGTGCCGTTAAGGCAACGTCCACACCCCCAGTCATGTAAATTGCAAGATGTCGTCTGGTTCTCTTTCTCTCGCTATATTTGTCTGTCATACATATTTACACACGTGCACTTCTCGGAGGAATAAAAGGGGTCGTTTATTGTATCCGGCCATCTATCCGTCCGTTTGTCAGCGGGAACTCTTTATGATTCCAGACGCAACACTGCAATGATGACGTGTGTACCCGCAGTCTAATTCCATCATCAGCATCATTACTGCTATTATCCCGTGTCTCCCTTTAATACAGGCTAATGGATGACCAATAAAGATAGATGAGCCTGGCAGTGTGGAGCTAATAGGCAGGACATGATGTCTGGCTTCTGTCCTGACTCTACTCTTTACCCGATCAACTGGCCCCATAAAGAAAAAACTTAGCTAAAATATAATCTGTTATTCCCTCAACTTGAATGAATCACTGTATCTTCAGCTCATCAGCATGCCAATAGTTTAGAATGACTCAGGGTGGATTTTGTGTGCTTGAGTAAGTATTAAAAAAAAAGCTGATTGGATTTATAAATGAAAAGTAAACACACAACAATGGACATAGCATTTAACTGATATTTAGAATGTTATGAATTACTAGCATTTTAGATATGGAAAGGTAATTTCTTACTCAACGGAAAGTTGCACCAACTCCTCTCTAATTACATGTTTATAGTCCTTTAAGTGTGTGTGTGTGTGTGTGTGTGTGTGTGTGTGTGTGTGTGTGTGTAATTGTGAGAGCGAGAGCGAGCGATAATCAAGAAAATATGATAATACCACATTGTATGTAACTACTGGCATAGATGCCGCAGTGACAAATGACAAATTTTCATATATAAAATTGTCCACCTTCTATATAGTATTGCGTACATTCAAGCTCTGTGACCTGGTTGAAGTCAAAGAAGAGAGCTCAGCAGGGCGGTGGAGCAACGTAGCTACGAGATAACTACAGTGAGGAAAAGGGAGTGCATGGGTTAAGTTGTGAGACTTTTGGTGCATGAAAATAGTTCTCACAGAGGCTGACGTGATGGACAATGCCCTATAAAGAGTCACGGACATTTTAATTGTGCTATCAGTAATAACATGGCTACAATACAGGTGATAATTAAATGGAAATAACGGACTATGGCAAGTTTACGAAAGTACATGTTCAGAGGTGGTTGCGGGGGGAGAGCCTCACATTCGGAAATGTCTGTAATATAAAAATCAATTTGGTTGAGCTCAACTTTTATTGTGTCTCCAGGCAGACGCCAATCTGTGGTGCACCCACATAAAACTTAAGGAGAAAGTTTTCGATTGAACTTGCCAGAGCAACGTCGCGGTGTTCTCCTTTAAACACTGCCCACTTCAAAGACAGAAAGCTCCATAAACTGAGCGGCCTTACGTTGACGAGCCCAGCCGTGGGGACAGGAGAGCCATCGAGCAGAAGCTTAGATTAGCAGTAATCCTTTGTTAGACTTATTGAGAAGCTGCTCAAATCTCTTGTCCATCACTCTCATTCCTGTTATAGTTTGTGGGGCTCTGTCAAAGTATCAGTGCAGAGATGTACAAGAAGTGACCATGGCACAGCCTTAACAACTCTAATAATACCTTTTATAAAACATGTTGCAAAATGTTGCTTCTGTAAATCTATATGAATGTTACATTTTGAGAGTTCAACGTAATGCTTCTTCACAGAAAAGTGAAGCGAGCTTTGACAAATCAAAAGCATCCCTCATGGAAGATGTAACAAACAAAACAGCCCAGAATACTGCTCCAATAACAGATATAAAATGACTGTTAGAATGATCAGGGAGTAACTGTGATCACTTTGTTTGTTTGTTTTTTAAATTCTCTTGTATACATCCAACAGACTCTGGAACCGGTCATACAGCACAGTGAACAAACATCTTGGGGAAGCTGGCATTTGAAACAGGCCTAATCATAACTAACTAAATGCCTGAAACTATGAAACGAAATATCAGAGAAGAAAAAATGCTCCGTATAGTTCTGCATCAGTTACTTTTCAATTACAGCAGCCGAAGCAGAACGAAATTGTTAGTGTCATTTATCGACTGTGGTGCTCTCCATTAGAGTAACAACTGAGAGAAATCCATCCTGTGTTTATAACCACCTGGCTGTCTTACAATAACAAAGAGTTCATTTCTGTCAGCTGGCCTTAAATCTCTCTGTTGTGATACAAGGAGCAGATGAAACGTTGTACACCAGGAAACACATGAAAGCGCACAGAGACCAATGAAATCTGACCAAGCAGGTAATCATCTTGGTGGCTTTTCTCACTGCAGTTCCCTGAAACAATGGGAGTTTCTCAGGAGACAGAGTGAGAGGTAATCGGTGTCTAATTTGAGGAAGGACGTCTGAAACGTCCTGCTAAATCACCAAAAACAATACCTGAAAATATCATATCATATCATATTTGTTTTTAAATATTTTAAAGTTGGTATTTTGGAAATCTTGTTCTTTGCAAATAGTTAAAATGTGTGAGAAATGTAAAGCTTTTTAAATATCTTTACACTACAGGTGCAAGGGAGGATTGTTGTTAAAATGCTTAAGACGCAAATATATCAAAACAGTTAAATACTTCTGCATCTGAACATCTCTTAACGGCAAAGTTACTGCCATGTCTATTACTCATGCCTTGATGATCAAGCCTGGTGATGTGGACCAGGCGAGACTAGCCGAGCGCAGACGCCATCCCCAACCCCCCTATGTGTATATTTTTTTTAATACTTTGTGAGGAAAAAACTGTCAACCATATCCAAAGTGCAGGACCAAAGAGAAACAAATAATGTATGCTTTTGTTAGATTCTTTGAAGACGATATGTGCTACGCGTTGCCCGTTTTAAATGTCGAAGATTTCAGACCACTGCACAAAACAGATTTTGATAATCAGAAGGTGTATCTGGTTCACAGAACTGAAGAGAATGGCAGCGCAGGCCAGCCGTGCGAAGCACAGATCCTTGCCCTTGCAGGTAAGTTGCCCTCTTAATAACACACCAGCGTTTCTATTTTTAATGGTGTTTCTTCTCCGTGAGACCGGGTAACGTCGACTCGCCGCGGAACGTGCCCAGGTGTCAAAGCGAAGTCCTTTTGTCCGATCTGTCAAGACGTGATCAGCTGGAATCTGACACTGATAGCCACAACAGCGTCCTCGGCGGTGGCTAGCTAGATAAGCTAGTGAGACGTGCTAAGATAAGTTTGTCACAGTCATACCTTCTCGTCTGTGCTTTTACAGATTTATTACACTCGGGGTGTCGTCCCCCCTCCCCCTCAAAGAGTTGTCTCTCTTGTTTCGGTATAGTACTGCTGCTTGTTTCGCTAAATACGTGGCACGCGACGTTAGCCAGTCACAGCGGTTGTTTACAACACGGAGCTAACGCTCGCTAGCTTGACGTGTGTTCGCTCGCGCGTTAGCATGTTCGCGCTCACGCGCTGGGTTTGAGCGGCGTGCCGACGCGGAGCCGTCGGTGCATGACGGACGCGTGTGACAGCCCCGCGGTCGACCCGTTATCGATTCTGTAGAGGGGTGTGTGACTGTGGGCGAGCGGGCTACTAGCGCTGCTGGGTTGCGGTTAGCTCATTAGCTGGCTTTATCTGTCGGCTTGTGCCACAGAGGAGACGCGGTGCTGCAGTCACCGCCGTGTCTCGGTTGTTAAATGGAGTAGAACATGTCAACGTCATGGCTGTTTCATGACGGCGCGTCCGTGTCGGTGGGGCTGAGATAAAAAAAAAAAAAAAAAAAGTGTGCAAAGTGGGATGATTTGCTTCACGCTCGCTCTACAGTTACGGTGTTGTTTCTGTGCCCGATCTTTAACGAGCTACACCACTAATCCCCCGAATCTGAGCCGTCTGGGCTGCGGTCCGATCTCACTAACACCTTCACAGCAGCAGTTGTCTTGAAGCGCTGCATAGACAGGACGAGTTGTATGGCGACACTCTGCAGATATATTACTCTTTAAGAGTTCTAAAGTTAGTTTAATCTAGCAGAATGGAGAGACAAAACGCCCTCTGCTCGAGTTGGACAAATGGATGAAATAGTTCCGCAGGTACTTTTAACGTTTTGTGAAAATCCGTCCAACTTTTTTGGGAAACTTTTACGAGTTTCTTCCTGCTTCTGTTTCTGCACTTCACAGATACAGTAGAGGAATTTGAAGACAGTATAATGCAAAAGAAGATGAAAATTCCCAAGATGTCCATCAAGAATTCAGGAAACTCTATCGAAAACAATTTTGGAGAGGAGAGAATGCCACTCAGGCATAAAAAGGTAGGATCGCCTAGACTAGAAGAGTAGTTGTGTTAATTTGGAGTTTGTACAATGATCAGTGACCAGTATCATGGAATTGAATCACACTGCCCCTTGATCCTGCTGACATTAGGTATATCTATTAATAGCACAAGTGAAATAAAAGTGTATTTTCTAAAATAAGTAACTAAAATACGACATGTTTGTGGGCGCAATGATCAATAACAAGTCACAAAAAAAAAGCACTCACAAAGTATCCCACTTAAATTACTTATATTGACAATCTTTTGTCGTGTCAGTAAGGACCCAGAATCATTTTGCCCATAGAAAAAAAAGCATTTCAAGTGTGGGTGCATGTGTGACATGTATCATGTTGATGCCTACACATAAATAGTCTTATATTTAAATATATCTATTCATGATACAATGTCACATTTCCATAAACTTGGCTGCCACCCAAAATCCCCCACGCTATTTTTACCATATGCTGGATTAACACAAATTCAGCACTCTGGACAGCTGCCCTTTCACAGACAAATCCTCTGAGCGGCTCATCAAAGAACTCAGTGACTCCTCTTCTCCCAGTTCCTATTGAGATCTGCACAGTCTAAGCAAAGTGTTTGCAGTCTGTCATGTCCTGTTTAGATTGACGTGTGATCTGTGTGGCCTTCAAAGTGTTGAACTGGATCACTGTTTGTCACATATGAAGTGCACTTTGTCACTGATGCCGCAAAGAGATTTGTGGTATTCTGTGAAAACTTGTGTTCATATGGTCAACTTTCTAGTTATTTAAATTCAAAATTGATTTCACTGGCCTATTTCTACCCTAAATTGACAGTTATTGCTTTCTTCAGGCCCTGTCCCAGGACCATGGACGCCCCCTTTCCAACTCCTCCAAGAGCCTGGCAGCAGTAGTGGCTCGCCTGGAGAGAAATGCAGCCAGCTCCTGTGTGGAGGGCGAAGAGGACCTGGACGAGGACCGGCTGGCTGAGGAGGGAGAGGATGCAGACGACGAAGATGAAGATATGGAGGCAGAGCATCAGCATCATCATCACCAGCAGCAACAACAACAGCATTTGGAGGTGGACACGGATTGTGTGTCCGGGGTAGTTCCGGCCGTGGTTCCCAGAGTCCTGTACGAGGAGCTGGTTCATAGCTACAGGCAACAGGAGGAGGAGATGAGGAGGCTGCAGCAGGAGCTGGAGAGAACCCGCAGGCAGCTGGTGCAGCAGGCCAAGAAGCTGAAGGAATATGGCAGCTTGCTGACAGAAGTCAAAGAACTGAGGGACTTCAACAGGAGGCTGCAAGACGTACTTCTCATGAGACTGGGCAGCGGTGAGAGACAAGGGGCATGCACACTAACACGCAAATCACTGCCGTGTATGCACAAAGTTTATTAGTAACCTCAGATCTTCAGTCATTCAAAGAATTGTGGTATTGAAAATTACAATTCAGCTTTCTAATCTTAGAAAGTAACATCTGTAAAGCCAGAATATGCCATTTTCAGTGTAAAGAGGTAGGGGACTGGTGTGTGGACATATTCTGATGCTAGCGTTTGCTGCATGAATACACAATGCACTGATTGAACCTCCTCTGCCCTGAAAAGGATCTATGTCTTTTTAGGAACAGTGACCAATTCTGAACATGATTATTTTTGCAATTAAGTCAGAAAAAAACAAAATAAGATGCAATTAAAGGCCCTCGAATAGTTTTTTACACTTTGTCTTTTCAGTGTACATTTAGATGTACATGAGCATTTAGGACTGCTGTTAAACATTTGTGTATTCTTCTGAAATCAAGATACACCCATAAAGTTATAAATAGAACTAAAGTTGATCATCTTTGAGTTAGGCTGATTTAGTATGGCTTGGTTTTTAGGTTGACAGTGAACTTATGATGAGAGTGACTATACTAATACATACCTCCAAGAAGATTTTGATACTGGGAAAAGGAAGAAATCTATGAGGGTGCAATGTAAACACTTGGTGGGAAAGTGGAAGTTATTTAAAAAAAAATAACAGATACACTGTAGGCGTGATAGTTAATAGACGCACATAATACAACAATACCATTATTATCCAGCAATGATAAAGTAGTCGTAAGTCCTGTCCAGGAAATTGAATAAAAGGCACTTTAAGTGTAATTTAAAAGTGGCGTCATTGCATGGTGCAGCAGTGTCCAAACGCAAGCTTTGCCAGACGCTGGTGTTAAGCTCAGCTCCACTTGTAGATCTGGACAGGGGCGCCTGGCGGGACCATCTAATGGACAGGCTAAAGATTAGAGCACCCTGGGGTGCTGTTGGGCAGGGGATGGAGTGCGCTGACCGATATTAAAACTCATCAGCTACATTGGAGCTCAGCGTGGCCAGCCACCAAGCCAGCTTAGTTACTGGGCTAAAATAACCGCCTGTCACAAGGCGCAAGGAAGCTCGCTCTAGGCTCAAGGCGGGACGCACACGGATGAGCAGACGGGCACTGTACCAGTGGTAAAGATCAGAAAACTCTTTGTCACATGCTACTCCAGACCTCTGATCTGATTTTAGTGTCATCCTCTACTCTGTAACTTTACTAGCAGTTGATGAATGGCGTTTGACCTAACCTCATCTTGAAGTGCTGACAGACGTAGATTTGTTGCTGGTGTCTCCATAATGTTAAATGTTCCCTCTGTATCTGCAGAGCCTATGCATGACAATGGCACTCAGACAATCAAGGCTGAAGTGGTTGAACCCATTGTTGAGGCCCAGGAGACATGCAGAGAAGAAGCCAACACCAGTTCCAGCTACTCCCCCTCCCCTAGAACAGTATACACCTGCAACGATGGGAAGGTAAGTCTCACTGGACTGACGGACACTCTATTACCAGCCCCAACAGCATGTGGCTTGTTATTGTTTTCACCTTGTGAGTCTTGTTTGTCATCATGGCAAAATGTGGTCCTGGAGACACCTACTCTAGTAGTAACAGAAGGGGTTTCGCGTACTTTGCCAGGTGTTTGTATGTATGTCTGTCCGTTGACAATGCAACCATGCACTTTACAGGTGTGTAGTTAAGATCAATATAACAGGCAAGTTTGAAGATGGGTGTAGGTCGAGTGAAGGTGGCGTAGTGGCCCCTTCTCCACTATATTCACATGGCACTAGTTGTCGTCGTGGACGGTCTCTGGTTTAGTTAGCGTTACCTGTGGCTGTCTCGTCTATTCACATGCCTATTTATCTGATCCCAACCTTCCTTGTGGTGTCGTGTCTGGGATTTTCCCTGTCTGGTTTTCGTTTCCATCTTTTTTTGTTTTTTGTATTTTGATGTTTATTCTTGAATGCAAAATCACTCATCCAAATGTTAACGAAAGGGTACCCCAAGCACTGAATTTCAAAACGGAGGAAAGATGCCATAACTCAACAACTGATGGACTGGCATTTAACATTGTCCAACATACAACAAATAGGTCTGATGTCCTCTGGGGCTGTTCAAAGCTAGTTTGTAGTGTTTAGTCAGTCAGCAGTAATACAGGCTTGTAATTTCAATAATGATTGATTTTAGAATGTTTCATTTCTACGTCCACCTCTTCACTTATATATTTAAATAAACCTGTAATTGATATGGTCAAATGTTACATTACAGATAGGGACTTTCAACCTTTACTTAAAGATTATCCCAATAATCCGGAATCCTTCAGTCCCCTCTCCTGTATCCCTGGCACTCTGCCTGGGGGTGACCGTGGGAAGTAACCTGATTCTGTAGGAAATGCTGTATTTCCTCTTAACACCCGTGGACCTGGGAACATGCCGTCATAGTTGATCAGTCCCCCGCCCCCCAATCCCCCCGGCTGCCCTACCCTAGCAGGTAAACAAGGTTGAGGAGATTATTATTGTTCCTGCAAGCCCAGCCAACATCATCAGTGTTTATTAGCCTGTTAGGGTTCTTAGCTCCCCCCACCGCTGTAACTCAACCAGCGTCCTGTCTCTCATGACAGGGGGGGAATTGGTACTACAAGCTCTGGGGCCTGCAGCCACTTCAAGCGTGAAGAACACTTGCAAATTAGAACTCTCCCACGTCAGGGACCCCATATTAATTATTTGCACGAGAGGAATTTAAAGTGACTGACAGGTTAGCCCTAGTGAGTCTCCTTCTTCTTCTTCTACAAAAGAAGGAGGAAAGATGGAGGGAGAGAGATAAACGAGAGCAATTGGGAGGGAGGATGAAAACAATCTTGACTAACTTAAGGGCAGTAAAAAGCTTGTCTGCTGGCCGGGGGCCTAAAGCACATTAGCTATACAGGGAAAAGCCTTTTGGAGTCTAGCCTAAAGACTTACCAGTGATAAGAGCGTAGAGCGAGAGAAGGGAAAGTCACATATGCCTCCTGCTACATTAGCTCACCTAGAAACCCGGGGCAGTCTGGCCCGGCTGGCAATCGGCTTGGAGTGTTTGGCGGCGGCTTATGCAACGTCCAGTGGAAGTGTGTAGAGAGCTACGGGCTAAGTTCATAGTGGAGGTAATCCAGGCTACATGCGGCCAGTGGCCTGAGCTCATTTATGTATCCTGGTTGGTGAAAGTGGTTCTTCTGGGATTTGTAATTTGGTCTAAATGGGAGCTGGCCAAGATGTGTTCTGCCATGACATGCTGTGATCTACCTCATCCATTTAGGTTTTACACTCGACATGTCGCATTGAAGATTGTTGAAACTGCATTCGAACCCCACAGCACCGAACACAAACGTCGCAGGATAAAATATATTACCGAGTTTAACAATACACAGCAAATTATGTTGTTTTCCAGTAAAATCCTATGCTTCCAAGTACGGTACCAAAAAGAGTAAAGCTACAGTCGGTGTGCATTGCACGGCTGCTGGATTCTCGTGTTGTGACGAGATAACGCGAGAGATGCTGGATCACATTTCACAAGAAAATCAGGCTTCAAGTAATATGCTTGTGACCGGTAAGCTCGAGCATGGACCAATCAGCTCCGGGCGTGGTTTTAGGTGTGTGTGAGACGACACAGGGGGGGCAACTGTTTGTTTAACCCTCCTGTTACCTTTTGGGTCAATTTGACCCCGTTCAATGTTTAATGTCTCTAAATAAATGATTGACATCATTTCTTTTGCTTCATGACTTTTTCTAATTTAATGGGGACAACTTGGTAAACACAAAATTAACATGATGGTGTGGTGGGTGTGTGGTGGGTGTGTAGGTGGGTGGATGCACCTGCCGTTCCCGCACAAGGTTGCAACATTGTTGATAAATTCAAGCACCGACACCTGTCTGCTCTCACATTCCCGCACATTTTAGCCTCTGTCTTGTGGGAACCAATCAGTGAGATTTTATGGTGATCTGCATATTTCACCAGAGTCGCGAACAGGTATTCTGGATGTATCAGGGGGGTGGGTGTTTTTAAAAAATATATAGGGTTGGTTAAAACAACAATGGCGGCTCCCTGAGAGGTTAGCGTGGATGCTTCAGCATCAGTTCTACCAGAACTGGAGAGTATTTCTTCAGTGAAAGAAAAGCAAAGAACCACACTGAAGGCTTTTCTTGATGGAAAATATGTTTTCGCTCTTCTCCTGACTCACTTCGGTAGGAGTTTGATTGTCAGATGGTTCATCCAATCACGTGCCAGAGCTTATCAGAGTCAGGTGATCAATTGAGAACTTTTTTTTTTCTTTTTTTTTTTTTTCAAAGTTCTCATTTCACAGCTAAACTATAAAATATGTTTCTGAAAACATCTGAGCCGAGAAATAAGCAGTAACAGAATCTTGATTTATATTAGATCAGCGCTGACTAGTGTGACAGTTTGATTGGAGTTCACGAGCTTCAAAAGCCGTAATTGGCAGCTCTGATTGGTTGCTTTTCTTTGGGCGCGGTAGAATCTTGTAAGTGTCATTAGAAGCACTAAAATGAGGCAGAGAAACCTGCTTTTTTTTATATCCGTCCGTTCAAGCAAATATGACAAGAAGTTATTTTTTATTAAAGTTACCAACTGTAGCTTTTAGTCTCAGTTTAGTTCTTCTGTCTCCTTCACCTAGTTGCGTCATCTATTCCCTCTCTCTTGTTGCATAAACGTTGTTTAAACATCAATAAGATTTGATGAAATTGCCATCCCGACTCCAAAGGTGCTCTGTAAACAATAACACTGTAACTACTGCTCCGAAGTCTGTTGCTCCAGCATCTGCTGAAGCAACATGAATCATCGGGGACAAGATTCATGTTCTGTCCACTGACATTTTTGTTTGTTTGTTTCTTCATTATTTTGGACATTTTATTTTATTGAAGACATTTAGTAAAGCTCTTTTGTTGTTGACAACTTTGTGAGCGTATGAAACAGTTGGGTAACTGCAGTACCGTTTGTTTATAAAAATATATATTTTTTTTAATCTTCAGCAGACTGTAGATCCACATGGTAATATGTGGTGTACTCCGTTTGTCCTGTCTGCAGGTGCACCTCGGTGGAGGGATTTGGGTGGAGGAGGAGAAGTGGCACCAGCTGCAGCGGACCCAGGGAGACTCCAAGTTCACAAAGAACCTGGCTGTAATGATCTGGGGCACAGAAACCTTAAAGAACCGTAGTGTCACTGGAGTGGCCACCAAAAAGAAGAAAGATGCGCTGCCCAAACCTCCACTGTCGCCCAGCAAACTGAAAATTGTCAGAGGTAAGCTAAGCTCCACTTTTACACCTATACAATCAAGACCGTGACAGAGTGAAGATTTTCTTTTTTTTCATTCAGCCTTTTCATCATTGAAATATGTTCATTAGATCCTAGACAAAGATAAGATCAGCAATCTTTTTTTAATTTGATGTCGTCTGACTGCTCCCGCTCGCTCCTTCCGCAGAGTGTCTCTACGACAGAGTGTCTCAAGAGACAGCCGACAGTGCAGAGATTACGCAGAGATTGTCCAAAGTGAACAAATACATTTGTGAAAAGATAATGGACATCAACAAGTCCATCAAGAACGAGGAGCGGCGGGAATCCAAGCTGCTCATCAGACAGACAGTGAAGATGGAGAACTTCACCTACGATGGCATGTAGTGATCAACTGTTGTCACGCCAGCACCTTCTGCCTCCCCTCCCCCTCCCCCTCCCCATGGTCGGCAGGATATTGAGGGGACTAGATATGGGTGGTTGGGGGTTGTTTGTCACAGTTTCAAGAGCAGGTTTTCTTTGACACATTGGATTGGTTATCATGTGAAACACAAATACACCCCTTTCCAGCTCCCTGTAGAGCAACCGTCACCTTCCTCAGTGCCCAGTTTTCCCATTGGCTGACAGACAGCTTTACCCACCAGTGAGAAATTGAACGCGTGTGAACTAGTTTGATATGAGCTGGTATGAGTGTTTTTTTATAAGCTTTACAGTGGGACTGGTACAGAGACATGGTTTACTGACGTGTGTGCATTTGTGTCAAAGAACGGATATGATGTAATTGTTCAAATTGATTTATTGTTCTGTGTCAGAACATAGTTTTGAGTCCTTTAAACTTTTAAAAAGTAAGAGGTTATTTCCCTAGACAAAGTCTTCTGATGCTATAGAGATAAGGATGCTAGCTTGCATTAGATCTTAGACGTGTGAACGGTTGGATGTTTTGGTGACGACCCAACAACTGCTGGGAGTCTTTGCTCTGGTACTTACTGCATAAGATGAGACACCAAGGTCTCAAATGCACAAGTCTTCATTGGTCATAGCCATATTGCATTTTGCAGCAGAGATTCTGTTGCTTCAAGAGATTAATTATTAGTGTGTGCGCCCCCTTAACTTAAGGTCAATCACCACACATTGCTTTATTAAAAAAGACCAAGGCTATCAGAGGTAAAATGGGAAGTATAACTCTCATGTAGAGTCCATAGAGTGCTTCTTTTGCTTTCTTTTTTTATGTTGACCTTTCAGTTGTGAGCATTTGTGTTACTCTTAATCAAACAAGTCACTTTCAGACAATTTGACTGTTTAATGAGTTGTAGTGGTAAAGGCATGTTCATGCCTAGAAAGGCCTTAAATGGATTTTGGCAATCACCAGGAGCTGCTATGCCCCTGGGTTTTCTAGTAAGCTGTGATTGTATATGTATAGTAAGCGGAAGCATTGAAGCTTCACCTGCACTTTGCTGTGAGAATGTGAGAGGTGGCTTGGTACTATTTTCTGCGTGATTCACACCATTAAGTTGATCTGAGCCGGGCTACTTTCTGCCCTCCCTCTTGTAGTTAGGAGACGCTGCGCTGCACGAGACAATGTGAGGAAGAAAATCAGGGCACAGCTCTGCACGGTTGAGGTCATCTGCATGTGGAAGCAGTGCTAGCTGTGGGTAAAGCTGTCTGAAACACTATTGTGCTGTTTGAAGTCATCTGGGCCTGCTGAACCCCATAATAACCCCCTCTTTTTTTTAAGCCACGCCACTGGGGAACAAAGTAAGGTCGCTCCAGTGACAATTTCCTCTGAGCTATGCCATCAGAACTTTGAAAATGTCCTCTTTTTCTTGTATTTGTTTTTTTTTTTTCTCTTCAGTTGTTTTATTGTTGTGATCCAAAATGGTTTGTGTGGCTGTCTGCAGGCTGGAACTAAACGCTGCAGATTGAAATCTCAACTGTGACCTAGCTGTGGCTAACTGTGAATCTGCTGCAGAACTGCCCATCAAGCCTCTCTCCTCTTCATACTCTAGATTCTCGTTTGTCGGTGGGTTTGTTTCTGTCTATATCACTTTGTCTGTCTTGTTGTTTTTTTTTTTTTGTTTTTTTTTTCAAAAAGTTCAGATCAGCCTTTTGTTAAGCTACTTTATGTTTTGGAGATATTTTTATGTACATAAAACATCCTTTTTTATTTTTTCAACCAAACATGAATATTTCAGTTTCTAGACATGTTACAGTTTTAAAGGTTCTGGTTCTAGTTTTTGTTTATCCAATTGATGTTGTAATTCCATGTTACCTGACAATTTCTTGTGTTTCATTTTTACACTTCCATATTTTTCATATGAATTGTTGGCTTTAAGCTTGATGTTGTATCCAAATGTAGATCAGGGAAATCTACAAACAAATGAAAAGATATTTCCCTTTCTTAGCCAAAGTGATCTCTGTAGAATATGAGCGACGAGGCTTCCCTTAACAGCCCATACATTAAGCTACATTCACAACATTCGCTATTTAATGAGCCTCACTTAGGATCTACCTTCTAATGATCTACCACAGTAAGATGATAATTTGCATCGTTAAAACATTGTACTCAATTGAGATGCAGTAGTTAGATCAACACAAACCATTTACATTGAATGCACTTTAAACTTCTGGGCAATTTCTTCAATCTTAAAGAGATGTATTTGTGGTATTTGTCCTTTTTTTTCTTTCTTTTTTTTTTAATGTCTATATAGATAAACGTTAACAATCATCATGTATTATTATGAAGCACCTTAGAACATTTTGGTTTATTGTTTTCTATGGCAAGAATGAGTTATGGGATATAATGTTGTTTTGCCAGTCAGATATGCCCAATGTTTCAAAAGGAGCTTGATAGATTTAATACCCCCAACTAGTACTCGGAAATACTACTACTAGTACTTCTGAGTATTTCATTCTTTGAAGATTTATTCAGTTCACAAGTCACGCGATGGTGAAACTGGATTCGATAACTCCGCCATGGCCTCTTGAACAATAAATGGCCTACTTTGTAAATTGGCAAGCAAAAGTCCAAAACTCATCTTTGCTTTCGAGCCCAAAACATGATTCATCAATCTGAAGCTATTTACCTATGACATGTGCAAGCTGACTGGAATATGTGCTTTAACTTAATGTGTGAAGATGCTGGTTATGCATAGATATGACTTGTATAGAGATAACTGTGTATTTTTTACAAACGAATGGTAATTATAAGCCAAAGTATTGAATGCTGAGATCAAGCTAAAGAAGGGGGATGCTCACTGAGGAATCAGTGAGGTTTGCACAAAAGATGGCCCATGCCAAGGTAATAGAGCCTAGTGAATCTTAAGACACCAATATGGTGACATATTTTTATTTTTTTGGTTTCTAAAAAAAAATATCCCCTTTTTTTTTCCTGTACAAAGCAACATGTGAGGTGTTCGTGCGCTAGCATGTGTTTGAAATACATGCGGTTTAAAAGAAAGAAAAGATTTCTGCTGTGCAAAGCAACCATGCTGAAATTATGACACTTTGTCGTGTTGTGTTTGTGTTTGTTTCTTTGTTGTTTGATGCCAAAAGGGGGTATGGTTAAAAAATGCTTTAAGATGGAGCATTAATAGAGTTATTACATCATCTGGAACTTCTTTTCAAATGCTGGTTTCCTGGAGCGTGATTAAGCCTAATCCTTTAACTAAAACCATCTTTCATGGATGAACACTGTATGGAAGAACTGTATGTTTTCAACCCAGATTTGGCTTAATCTGTAATGGAAAGGCCAATCTCTCTAATATTTACCAAGTCACTCACAGAAGAGCAGTTTTGGGTTTTGCAGCATATTAGTAACACACACCAGGACATATAACCTGTCAGAGCCATTAATGGATGATAAAGGCTAGTTTTGCTCTGACATAACACCAGACTTTCCAGTACTTTCACTGTCACACTCAAGTCGTGCCAGGGAGGAAATGTAACCTCGACGTCTCCGTGATCCTCTTCCTGTGCCACCCCTAGTTTCTTACTCTCCTGTTGTTTCTATGGCCTGGATTTAAAGATGCACATCTATCAAGATAATGGCAAATCCTGTCCTCATGGCTTGGTGTTTTGGCTTATGTTGTGAACACCTGTCAAAGCTTCAGAAGTCAGGGAGCTTTATGTTGCTTTTTGACAGTTTGATTGGGGGAAAGAGATCCGTTCCAACTTCGCTGTGTTGGAACAAGATAAATGGCTTCATCTAGCAGTTTTCACAACTAAGTGTACGCAAAACATATAACGGTTTGAGCCTCAGATACAACGTCAAACTTATTTCAAATGAGAGAAAAAATGGGAAGAAACACATTGTTGGGCCTATATTTTTCTTAAGGTATCAGTAACTTTGTATACAATCCACAAACCGGTTCTACTTCATCTGACTTCACCGTCCTACCTCATTGTTACTCTGGTGTTTGTTTGTCAGTGACTGTAAACTATGTGTGTATATTAAAACAAAAAAAAACAAAAAATCTATAGGAAAGGTATACCTGGTTACTCTCAACATGTAAAGCATATAAAACTTGTAAAACACCTCAGTACACAATATCATTCTTAGGAGAAATCAGTTTTATTACCTGCTTAAAGATGCTGCTGTGAAGGGTATCTGCGTGAGGGGTCGTCTCTGAATATATATCTTCGCTCTTTGCTATGTCGTGCAGTTGATCAGTGGTTGTGTTCCGTCTCTGTATTGCATTCTGAGATTTTTACTGGTTGACGGTGCTACCAGCAAACAGTTCAAGAACTGATCTGTCTATCGGACCTCAAATGGTGCTGTTTTTCTATGTTTTTATCCTCATACAGCTATGTTTTATTCAGGTGTGTCAACCGCTACTATCCCCTCAGCTAATCAAATTTTAAGCCAAAATGTTTCACAAACCGATAACTCCTGCTATTACTGTATCAACTATATGCTATCCATCCAAATATTGTAGATAGTGATTATATCCTCAGCTGTGAGTTTCAGAAGTACCTCAGAACTTTCTGATTTTCAATGGATGCATCTGCTTCTAGCACCTGTTGTCTACCAATATTCCATTGTTGCAGTGTATTTTCAGAAATGTGTATTTTTACTGATTAGATCAGGTTTCACTATACATAGGATATGATTACTAGATCGCACTCAGATGATCGATAAATTTATAGGATACCACTGTTCACTGGTTGCATGCCAGATTGTCATAAAAGAAAATGGTCTGGACTCGGCAGCATATGTGACAGTAGAAGAGGTCCTCAGCAAAACCATGTTCTGTTTGAGTCAATGTTAGATTTCTTTCACAGAAGCGAGATTCCATTGGCAGTTGTATTTATGGTGGAAAAATAAGTTCCATTCGAAGTGATTTTGTTATTGCCCCATCTGGTTTAAAATGAAATGTGTCACAAAAAAACATTATGGAGATGACGGACAGTTTTGGAGTGATTGATTTCATCGAGTTACCACTTTAATCTTCCCCAGTTGTATGTATTTGTCCCTCACGGATATTCAAACAATTCAAAATGTAATTTCCGGTATTAAAAAGGAAATTAGTGTCGAAATGTATGATTGACTTACTGTGAGCTAAAGTCACATAAAGCACTGTCAAGTTTCTGGACTTGGCATGATCATACAAAAAGTGCATTATATTGTCTTTCCCCCGTACAGTGACACCAATGGAATCCTTTTCTGCGCCAAAGTGTTGTTTTGGGGTAGTTTGCTCTACCTGTCGGTATGTAAACGTTTCTTTGTTTGTTTAGTTGTTTTTCTTACTCTCACCGTACCCGTGAACATGTAATGTGCTGGGGAACTCCTCTCTACTGTGATCAGTGTACACGCAAACACAGCAGTTGATTTCATGGAAGCACTTAAGCCATTCATTGGACTGTTTCATAATGGTTCAGTTTTAAGCTTTGCTCTGGTCCAGGGAGATGACCCAGAGAGTTTTGTGTGTAATTGAATTCCTATGCAGGTGCTGAGTTGTGATCACCTGGTACCACATCACTGTTGGGTGGCGAGCCAACCAGGGAGAGAGATAACTGGAGAGTGTTTCAACCATTGAATGTGTCAGCACAGCCTTGAGATTGAATCAAAGGGGACAATGGCGACATGACAAATCCGTACTGAACTATTACTACATTTTCATACTCATGGAGTTGAATTAAACTGAGCTATACAGGGCTGCTTGGGTATATACCTGTCTGTAGTTGTAACTGCATTGCAATGATCACTGGGGAAAGACAGGGTTATTACTGTATGGAGTTTTTCCAGATGGTATGATAATGTGAAAAGAATTTCAAGACTATTGCAGTAAACACTCCCTCACCCTACTTCAGCCTCCCAGAGGCGACCCTACATTTACAGAAAATGTTATAAGTATATGCGATAGAGAGTGTACATGTCTTTGCTAAACCGGCCACACCTCTGCTATGCGAGCAACTCTTTGACGCTTAGCATCCTGTTCTGTGTTTTCTCTTGCTGCATTCAGGAACACCTGTTTAATGTATAGATAAACAGAAATAAATCAAGACTTTTATTCTATCAGCACAAACCTCTTGTCTTTTTTTGTCTTTTCCTTCCCTGGTGATTTTTTTTTTTTTTTTTTTTTTTTTCTCTCCAAGAAACAAATTACTGTTCAAGATCAGTCTCATGTAAAGTTAAAACCACACTAATCCTTTTTGTTTTTTTCATTTGTAATAACTTTTCAATGTGGGAAATACTGAATGTATTCAGTACTGACTGATTAGCTGTCTTTCCAAGAGCAATGTGGGGAAGCTTTAACTTCCTAGTCTGGTTGTTTCCTCCTGTTTCTCCAGTCTTTGTGCTGAGCTAAACTAACTGGCAACTGAATGTAGCTCAACATCCAACAGAGAGGTTTCAATCTTCTCATCTAACTCTCTGCAAGACAGGAAATGTGGTGTTTCCCAAAATGTCACAATATGGCTGTTTCACCACCAACATCAAAGGAATTTCAGAACAAACCGAGGCGGACGGAAACACTCGTCAAATCGTCTGCTGCTTTGTTGATATACCAGTGTGGCCTTGCTCTATTGTAAAAAAATCCATTTTCTGTAGTAACTTCATTTCAACTCAGAAAAATTTCACCTCAATCTGTTTTTAAATAACCAAATCGGTGTTAAATCTGGTCAATAGCTTGGAGCACAAAATGTACCTCGAGCCTTCAAAGTGTTATTTTTTACACTGGAATACCACTTAACTTTTTATTTTCCAATTGATGGCCATGTGTGCTGAATGGGTGTGAGAAACCCTTAATGACCCCTAGGCTAATGCAAATTTCTCAGCACACGGTTACCCAGTTAACTTTTTATTTAAATGCAAAGATTTAAAATTAGAGTTTGAGTTTGGCGTACAATGGTAACAATTAACTTTTTAAACATCTCGCCCAGGAGTTTGACACCGTGAAGACCGACAGATTTCCAGACAGGCAGATGAGCTCCGGCGTTATTTCTCTTAACTCATTCCTCAGTGTAGCTGTGTTCCACTTCTGACACCAGCTTTCCATTCTCATAGGTTCTGTAGTTAACTTCTGTCACCATAAAGATTAGTCCCGTCCCCCCCTCCTCCTCCTCCTCCCCCCCCTCCCCCCCCTCCTCCTCCTCCTCCTCCTCCTCCTCCTCCTTCACAATAGATCAGATTTTCAAGTTTGGTGTGTTTTGGACTGCATGTGTGTGCATCTGCAGAGAAGGTGATGGGATTAACAGGCAGATTGTTCTCAATGTTAGCCGCAAGATAACCGGATGGAGTTCACTGTACTGTATTTGTTCGTTCACCCGCCCATGCTGCCGGCCTGCTCTCGGTGCCACGCGGCTCGCCGATGATTGGCAACGCTTGTATCTAACATGTCCCATGTCCAAACCATATTGCAATATCAACTCGGCTGCACGAGAGCAAGATAAGACAGAAAATGGAGTGTTGACATATGAGATTGCTTGTAAGATGGCTTGTTTGGAGAGGCTGGTATCTGAAATGAGCCCCGACATTGAATGCTGGATTTGCTTGAGTCCACATTGGGATCTCATAGGAAGTGGTCACTGTGAGGGCCATTTCCTCCCTCTTTCCTTCCACTGAGCTCTGCTCACTCCCTCATCTCCCCATCCCTCTCCCCTGTCTGGCACACTGATGCATTTCCATATATTATTGCCTCTGTAAGCAAGTGTGTCATGCTCCCAGACTTTTCCTCCAGCCCAAGGGGACTTCTCAATGTCATTATCGCTAAAGCCTGCCACATGCCCGTAATGTATTGCCGCTTGGCTTTATTGGCAGCGCGATGATTCAGTGGTGGTGATGATGGATTAGTGCCGGCTGGGTCGGGCTGGGCTGGGCTGAGCCGAGCCGGTCCACACTGGGCTGAGCTCTGCAGCCTCGCTGTCTGTCGCATAAACACTGTGTCCTCCTCACACACTGCAGCACAGAGGGAGACATATCGTATTTATGTCACACACACAACCTAATGAATACGGTCATTTCAGCGCTTTTATTGAGCTTCTCGGAAGACTCCCTGATTCGGCTTGTCCACCTTTTCGCTTTTCACGCAGACTGGGTGCACACAGCGGCGCCGCATAATAGGTGGCAGTGATGTGTTTGCTTTATGACATTGTTATTGTTTTGAACGTGAAAATGTAACAGCCTTTGTTGCCTCCCGGAAGGGGAAGTTCAGAGAGGGTGCACCGGGTGCATGTGTTGCCACGGCATAATACGGTTTGATGTTTCCAGGAGCACACACATACACAAAGAGGGTGTAGAGGAAGGACACAGTTGCATGTTTTATTACTGCATATGAAACACACTCCATATAACACAGCCAGCCAGGCTGAACTAAACTAAACGGCACACTGACCCCGAACTAAAAGTCTGAACTCAACACTCAGTTCTTGATTGCAGGCTTTACAGTCTCTCTTCTGAATGCTGCCACGGTGATCAGGCTCCGGTCCCACTGCAGGGGAATTAATGGACGTTCCTCTTAATTTCCTACTGCTTGCAGCGGCAACTGTTAACCTCTCCCGCCCTGTGAGAGGCACTTGATACACGCTCTGTTTCTCAACACAACACATGTGGGTTTAGTTTATTAGAGCACAGGAGTTTACCATACAATATACATATATATATATATCGGTCAAGAACACAAGATTTTCAGCACGAAATGCAAAAATCACGAATGGGTTAAACGACGTCCACGGGGTTGTTGATTCATCTGTCTCGGGGGATGTTTTGTCTAGTTTGTTGCTCACCGACTGACAATGATATACTGACTTTGTCTCTACCTGATTCACACACGCTTTTGCTCAACCCGCAATATTTCTCCCTTAAAGGCACGTAAAGCTTGCTCATAATTCTAAATAATAACCAAGTGACAATCAAAAGGCTCAAGCGCCTACTGTTCTCTTTGAATCTCATTCGTGCTGTTAGTGTGAGTGTACGTGGAGCACTTCAGTAATGTCTCCGAGATTTATTTTTGTTTTCCATACTAAGCACATAAACTACAGCATTCATTAACATCATGGAGCACACATCTGTATGCAAAATATGCAGGACGTGTGTTCGTTACATTATCTCCGTTGCCAGTAGTGATGTTGAATCATACATTATCTTTCCCTAGACTTTACTACCATCTCTGCTGCTATGTTAATCTGAAAAGTGACCGCAGGGTTAACAGACAATGAGTTGATTCTGATTATTCTGCCTTTGGCCTCCGAAGCCAGCGTACTACACATGGACGAGAAACTCACATTGGCTTTTCTGCCCATGCTCCTTACATACCTGACTTTTTTTATCCAATCATACGCATCCAGCTGCATTTCCCTGCATTGTCAGTTGAATGATAAGATACGCTGGTAAGTCTTGACTGTAGCTGTTAAATTTCTTCCCGCTGCCAGCAGTTATTCAGATGTCCTTATCATCTGTAAGAAGCTTATTTGGCTTGTTCAATGATAAAAAAAAACTGGTAAAGTTTGGAATCCGTCAGTCCCTCCAGTAAGCGGATGCAAAACTGAGCTCTCTTACACACGCACATGGACACGTACTTACACGTGTATGCACACACGCACACGCGCACACACATGCACACACACACACACACACGCACACACACGCACACACACACTTGCATACTTAAGCACAGAGCTTCCAAATGGCCTCTATTAATGCAGACTGCTCTCCCAATTAACAAGATTCAAAGTGATGATGAATTTTTCATTCTCTGAACATTTAAGCTAATTATGGCCCAAATGAAGCAGGTTCCAATGAATCACCATGGCAGCCAATGTCACTGTCACAGTGCCACTCTGCACCACCACCCTAATCACTACAGCTGCTTAATATTCATCTCCCACTGCTGTCCCCTTCCTGACTCACCTTTCCTCCCCTCTCCTCACACATCCTCTCCTCTTTCCTCCTCCCTCCTCTCGTCTTGCTGCTCGCTCCTTTCCTCTTGTAACTTCTGTCCTTTCTCGGCTGTCCTCCACACCCGCTTCCCCTCACCCCGTCTCGCCCCCTCAGCGCTTCTCTGTCACCATAGATGTGTTGTTTCAAATGGAAATCAACTAATTGCTCTAATAGCATTTTAATGATAATTTAATGTAGTAAATAACGCTTGTTACAAGCTAAGCATTTTTGCTGGATTTCAAGGGCAATCAATCCGTGTCCGATACAATCTGGTCACCTCCTCGACTGTGGGTGTGAGATGTCGGCGGTGTGCTTTCACTCACGCAGATCTAACGATATTCATGTCAACATCTATGAATCCATAAAAATAGTCTGGTGGGAAAACTACATCACTCTACACATCATCACTTTCAAATTACTATCAAAGTCGTATGATTTAGACCAGAAGCTCTCAAAGTCTGACGCTGTATGGCAGTGTTTACCTTATCAAGTTTATTTATTTTTTTTATCATAAGGTAAATATGATTTACTTCATAATACAAAGTCTCTTGGGTCATAAATAACATGCAGCCTGTCCTATCAGGACGGTAGGAAGGTGATGATCATTGTGAAGCAGCAGCAGATTATTTATAACCAGCGCACCAAGTTCAGTTCAGAACAAAACCTGAAAAATACATGTTTATATTTAACAACATGCTCTGAATATCAACTATTTTATAATAATAAATAATAAACGTTTTTTCTCACATATACCTCACTGAATATTTATTTGCACACGTTCTGTAAACTAGTTTTCAGCAATGACAGCATGAGAAACACTGTAGCTCATGACTGCTGTAGCTCAAGATAATTTCGACATACACTTTAGGCCCCAGAGGCCTTTTTATTTGTCAGCTCTATAGTTTGACATTATCCCTTTTAATCATGTGGACTGTTTTGAAACAAACTTTATGCCCAGTGGTTGTTCAAACCATTTGCTTGTTTGTTGTTTTAGTTTTATCATAATCAATTCTCCCCGAGAAATTAACATACCTCAGTTGTTTCAAGTCTGCTTAGCTTTGTGAGTCATTGGCAACCATTAAATAGATTAGATTTACCTTGAAATCAAAGATAAAGTAGTTTATTTTGCATTTGGATTCTTCGGCACATTTTTTATCAACCATTCCCTCAGATTAAACATATTAAAAATGATGAGGAGCTTGAGCTAGAAAGAGAAAAGGAATAAACAGCCGTGAGATAGAAAAACAATTTAATTTCTCTTTTTATGTTCTACCAGTGGTCATTTAGCTAGACTCTTTATTTAAATGGTAATGTGAAGCTGGCTAAACAGGCGTGGCGAATCAGCCTGAGAAGAGAGCCAGACTTCAAAAAAGCTGCGGTGTTTCAGGCTCTGGGAGTTTATCTGGGTCTTTCCTCCTGTCGCCTGACGGAAGGAGGCGGAGTGGGGAGCCGATTGAGCGACAAGGATAACTCTTCTCAGTGTTGGAGTATAATTAATTAGGTGTGATAAATTATACCATTTCTAGCTAAGCCTGGCAGCACTGCCACATATGTCACATGCACACACACACACACAAATATTCAAATATTTGTCTCTGTCTCCTCACACATACATGCTTTCACACACACACATATAAATGGCAATGCATGCATGTCAGTAATTGCATGAGAAAAATTATCACTTACCACTTTGCAAACTCCCTAACCTCCTTCTCAGTTTGTTGTGTACCAATAATTGAAGGTAAACAACATAAAAACACATGGATTTCTATCTCAAATCCAGCAGATTATTATTTTTTTATGAAAGTTTCCGTCAATAAATGTAATGTGCAAATTGAACACCCATATTCCATCTTTTCTACCTCATTCAGCATTAAGAGCTTCATGAGCTAAGCAAAGTCCTCATCTTCGTTTGGACTTGATGATGAAATATGTTTAATTACAAATAGCAAGAAAGAAAGGAAAGGACTGACCAGTTTATTTGGGTTTAAATGCATGGTAACATTTTCCAAGATCAGTTGTTTCTTTGCATCCTCATGTTCCAGAAACAAATATTCCTGTGTATAAAATAAATAAGCGAACTAACTATTATCATGAAAAGTAATGGAAGTTGTAGATGTTTTTTTTTTTCGTTGAGAGCCGTTCTCTCTCTCTTTTGCATGCATGCCCTGTTTACGACAGTTAAAGCCAAGGCAAAAATTGAACAGAGACAAACATAAAACATACAAGACTGCAAATAAAAGTGACGGATAAAAATGTGAGAGGGTTAAAACTAGAATTACCGCCTCCAGGTTGAATGCCTCTGGCAACCCACCAGTCGGGTTGCAGTTCACAACTACCTGTCCCAACTGTCATTACTTCATTATCCAATTAGACATTATTGTGAAATTGTCATAATTTGACAATGGGACGGACCGATGGACAACCTGAAGACAGTCCATTAAATGCAGCATTAAATACATCTCAACCCAACAATGTGGCACGTAGAAGGTCCATTCTTTTAAAATGTAACGTTGCTCAGTAACATTCAACAAGTCTTTTATTATCGCTTGATGGAGAGATAATGAGATAATGAGCTACAACATTACATTTTAAAATAACAAATTTCAGTGCTTCATCAAAGTAAGACATGAATCAACAGAGGAATTGTTTTTGTATTCGTCTCTTGCTTCCTACCAAAAATAACTGAATAATAACTAAAGTGTCAAAGCAGTTGTTTAGGTGTGGTGGCTGCTTTTTCTCCAATAAACACATCCTTCCCTTGATAACCGTTTTTTCAAGCAAAAGTGGTCATTTAAATTCAGTCAAGGATTTACCTTATTTTCTGCACATCTTCAGCTTCAATAAAATCTTCATACTTAGTGATTCCCACTTCACCCTTCTCAGTAAGTGCACACTTTAAAAGGACAACACCATCTTCATGGCAATGAAGCTTCTTTCTTTTTTTTTATCAGTGTGATGAAAAAATAGCAAGAAGTTTTATCTTCTATATCTGTGCTCTGAATGTATTTGTCTCTGCAGTGAGATTTAGATGAACTGTTTATCTGCAGAGAGATACAGCAAAGTGCTGCTGTCCACTGGAGATATACAGTGTTTCACTGTGTTGCAATACATTGTACCACAGATTAAAGCAATTTGTAAGATCAAGCCACATGATCCAAACAAATAGAGGGCAGCATTTCTTCTCTACTACTGGATCCACACAATCTAAATTTACAGTCATAAGTTACTTAAAAAGAAGGGGAAACTACTGACAACAAGAATACGCAAAATTCGTCCAAACTGCCGAAACTCTGAGCCGGTCAAAATAACACTGCTGTCTTATAACCTCCATGTGTGGTGTCGGCCAATGGTTTACATTAGTGATCTCTTGGCTTTGGCTTGTTTATTGGGTTAAATCCAAAGTGGAAGAACACCCGTGCTTTCGTTGCGTCTTCCCAAATGCTTAGAGCGAAGTGAAGGTCTGTCTCCCGGAGACGCTGTCCACTCTCCTCCTGGCGAAGTCGTCTCCTGGTGGCGGGGAGGACAAAATGAATACAGGCTACACATTTTTTTTCTCATCTCTGCCACTTTGGATTTAATCCAATAGACAAACCATCAAAACATACACGGACCGCTTACCTTCAATGTGATTGACAAGCCCTCGGGGACTCTGTGCTCTCGTGTTGGACAGGGGGGCGGACTGGACGCTAGGGTGACTCATTATCGCCTCTCGGGGTACAAATCTCTGAATACGTCTACACAGACGTCTTTGACTTAACGAAGGCTTTTCACTAGAATTATGGCCGGATCTTACACTTTGCATCTTTAAACAACCAGCAACCTCTGCGTCACTACTCTGTGCTGTATGTCGTTCTGAAATTCGATGGAATTCATGACTGAAGACCAAACTGACACTTGTCTACCCTCCTCAATGTCAATCTGGACCCCTAGTCCATGACTAAGACACACACACACACACACACACACACACACACAACACACACCCTGCCAGCAGGCGCTTTTAATGGCCTGGTGTTAATGAGAGTCTTGTTTAGAGCTGTCAGATGACCCTGGGCCATGCAGACTGACACCAACTCTATGTTCACAGCTCTAGAGGTCACCACGCGGTCTATGTATGTGTGTGTATGTGTGTGTCGGTTTGCGTGTGTGTGTTGATGCTACAGACAGAATCATTTATTACACCCAATTACCTTCCCAGCCAGTACATTAACACTATATCAGCAAATCTTTAATCTTTGGTGGTTTAATTTTCAATCAGTAACGTTGATATTAATCTTAATAAATCTTATCTGTGAAGTCTATTCTCACAATCACAGCAAAGGGTCATTCTTATTATGTGCCTGTGTGCTCTTGTTCTGCGCCACACCGTAAGGGATCCATAGGTGCCTGAAGCCAGCAAACAGGATATGAAAAGAGACACACCTAGAAAAAAAAGATTCATTGATTTACAAAGAAGTATTTTGCAGTGGGGTTTTATGTTCTGTTTGGGTTTGTATGAAGACAAATGTATTGTTTTCTAATAGCATAACATTAATCCCATCCAATCTTATATTTTTGATTCTGAGCTAGATTAAAAAATGTAAGAACATTTTTAACAACTACGGAAGGAGAAAAAATGTTCATCCCTCAGAATACCTCCAACTAGTGTTTTGAAAAAGTGTTGCTGTGAAACATAAATCTGAATGTAGTATAATAAAAGATTGTCATTAGTTGCTATTGTATCAACATTTGCTTCATAAGATCTATTCCATTCACTTATATATAATTTGCCACCCAGTCTGGTGACATCATCTGAACCAATAAGTCCGCTGCGTAATTTTTGTTGACCCTTTATAAAATTGCCGCGGTTTCTTATTTGAGGAAAATTCATAATATAATTTAAATAGAAGTTATTAATGTGGATGCAGATGTCCCACCTATATGAATGTTGAAGGATCACAGAATGATAGACGCTTCAGACCTGCTTGTCCTGTGATATTGTGTTCTCAGCCTTTCAGATCGCTGAACAGCACACGGATGAGGGTATCTGTGTGACTGAAGGACATGACCGTGTTAAGATTTTTAAAATGCTCATTTTGAGCTATTTTCGAATTTTGGCTTTTTCATGTTTTTGCCCAAAGAGATCCTCAGTCATTTAAAAAAAATATAATTCTGCTGTGTTATTTTCCTTCTGTGTCCCCAGTCAGTGTTTTCCAACCTTTAGCACACTCGCTGTTAGTCTTCCTTTATGTGTTGACAGTGAGAGTGTGATCTAGCTCGCTATGTGAAGACCAATTCACAGAGTGGGAAGCGCCTGTGTTGGAGCCAAGCTGTGAGTGTGTGTGTGTGTGTGTGTGTGTGTGTGTATGTGTGTGTGTGTGTATGTGTTTAAGTAAAGGAGACTCAAGCTGACAGTTTGCCAGCAGCCTTGCACCTGCACACAGCTAGGTGTTGATCTCAGATTGGGGAGGGGGCGAGGGTAAGGAAGAAGGGAGGACAGGCAGAGGGAGAACGAGAGGAAGGGATCCGACACAAAGGTGTCGGGGGTGGATGAGAAAAGAGGTGAGAGGTGAAGAGCGGAGGATCGGCACTCTGTGAGGTGACGTGGCTGTGACATGTAATTCCTGTTTATACGTGTTTTGTATGTATGTGTGTGTGAGTGTGTGCATGCCACGAGTGGAGGGGAAATGTGCAGCTGTGTGACAGGCTGGATGGGAGAGCCAATTGGATTGATGCATCCTTTCATAGGGAAGTGCCAACACCAGAGTGCAGCCAGGGCCTCATTTGTCAGACTCAAGGAAATAGCGTTACAGCGTGACGTTTCACTTTGTCTCTGGCACACACATCAACAACCCTCTGCTTCAGGATGGGAGGAACTGTGCCACTGATGCTACCGTAACCTGGTGGGGAATTTAATTATTGTTAAATAGACAAAAAGGGGTTGTGATGCAGAGAAAATAAATGTGTGTTTAACTTCTGTTCCATCTGTCTGTCTCTTACTTGTCCTTATGTCTGTCTATATCTTACCTAACTTTCCCACATGTTCTCACTCCCAACTCTCTCTCTCTCTTTCTTAGTGTCTGATACCGAAGCACGAAGGCACCTTTTAGCATCTGTATGAGATGCACAGGGCTTTCAACTAACCTCAATGTAAACCCATCCACATCAGTATTAGAGAATCAGAGCCACTAAAGTAGTATAAAGAACAAAACATCTGTGTAGGGATGAGGTTGGGGAGTTGATGGTTGGGTCAAATAAACAAGAACTTTCACTCAGGAGTCTGCTATTCGTGTCCGTGTTCATTCTACTTTACTTTATGTATTTGACGTACTTACTGTAAGTAACGTAGGTAAAAACATGACGTAACAAGCATGTTTATTTTTTCGTAAAAAAAAACTATTTCTTTTAAGCCTAACCAAGTAAACCTAAAGCTTATTTTGCAAAAGACACTGTGTGCATGTAACGAGCTGAAACTGACATGCCGTCCCTGAAATGTCCAAAACTGACACTCGAGGGGTAGCTAGAGCGCCAAAGTTTGTTTCGGGCCACTGACCAAGCTTTGGTCGTTGACGAGTTGGGAGTTAGAACGTGTTGCACTGTCTGTTGGTAGAATGCTGCTGAGGACAGTGCTGTACATGCAGGGTGCTTTCAGAATATGTGTTGCTACAAATACCATCATAAGTCTCCTGCTCTACATTCATTGGCTGTTGTTAACCTTTTGGCAGCAGTGGTGAGTTTGACGCTGACTGCAGAGCAGGGAAACTTAGACAAGCTCTCTGGAGGGACACTCAACAGTATGTCAGGAAACTCCATGACACTGTCAGCATAACACACTGCTGGGTAGCCTGAATTATTGAAGTCCATAGCATTGATAATTTAATACAGTAGATCTGCTTTGACAGGGGATGGCTTAGGCGAATAGAGAAAGACAAGAAATAGGACTTTGCAATTGGTATGAGACAAGGGGGAAAAAAATAAAGTTTCCTGTCTTTGTGCAGGTATATATGCAGTTCTATATCACACCCTACAGTGATTTACTGCACTGCATGACCTAGTTGAGATCCATGGTAGCGGAAGGGAAAGTGAGAGATAAAGAGACGGACAGATGGTCGAGGGTTAATTGAAGCTGACATGTGTCCAGTGTTTGCGTGTCCCTAGATGACACATGGCTCTTGCCCATATGCTCGTGTTGCCTTGTTCACTCCCTTTCCTCAACCACCACCACTATCCGATTTTCACACCATGAAAAAGGAGATATCCAAAAGCATCATGAATCGCTGTGTCTGTTATGTTCTGCAACTGTCGTCAGCAAAGCTTGTTTCTGATCTGGGACCTGACCTGTTATCTGGGACTCTGATGCCACCCTCCCAGCATCAGAGGTTACCCAGACCAGCTCATCACCCTCGATCTAAGGCTGCAGTTATACTGGAACAGAACTCGTTTCTACCTCGTGTTGTCCGTCCACATTGAGAGCTTGTATTTGTTCCAAATGGCCACATCGTGTTATAGAGAGGGCTGGACACAATATTGTTTAAATGCAGAGAACTTTTAACACAGTCCCAACAGAGGTGACAGAGGTGTGAATGTCTTTAATCTGGCTTCACCACAGCACCAACCAGTCAACCAATTTTTGTACATGCTACCGATCCGTATCCACCACTTTTACCCTCTAACCCTGTACGAGCCAAGGCGTAAGGTCCTTAGGCAAAGAATATCTTGTTGTCCTTCTAGATTAAAGACACATTTAAATGTAATTGGCGCAATTTCTTTATCGTATATGCTTCTCCATGGGCAATGATTATATGACTTAAAATCATAAAATTAAACTGCAGCATGACAATGCTTGCAGGGTGGGGGGCTTGAGAAAAGCCTTGAAAAAGTTGTAT